>SJYC01100747.1:0-18290 GCA_006408675.1 Madoqua kirkii
TCTCATGATGTACTCTGCATAGAAGTTAAATAAGCAGGGTGACAATATACAGCCTTGACGTACTCCTTTTCCTATTTGGAACCAGTCTGTTGTTCCATGTCCAGTTCTAACTGTTGCTTCCTGACCTGCATACAGGTTTCTCAAGAGGCAGGTCAGGTGGTCTAGTATTCCCATCTCTTTCAGAATTTTCCACAGTGTATTGTGATCCACACAGTCAAAGGCTTTGGCATAGTCAATGAAGCAGAAATAGATGTTTTTTTTGGAGCTCTCTTGCTTTATCCATGATCCAGCAGATGTTGGCAATTTGATCTCTGGTTCCTCTCCCTTTTCTAAAACCAGCTTGAACATCTGGAAGTTCATGGTTCACGTATTGCTGAAGCCTGGCTTGGAGAATTTTGAGCATTACTTTACTAGCGTGTGAGATGAGTGCAATTGTGAGGTAGTTGGAGCATTCTTTGCCATTGCCTTGCTTTGGGATTGGAATGAAAGCTGACCTTTTCCAATCCTGTAACCACAGCTGAGTTTTCCAAATTTGCTGGCATATTGAATGCAGCACTTTCATAGCATCATCTTTCAGGATTTGAAACCGCTCAACTGGAATTCCATCACCTCCACTAGCTTTGTTTGTAGTGATGCTAAGGCCCACTTGACTTCACATTCCAAGATGTTTGGCTCTAGTTGAGTGATCACAACATCGTGATTATCTGGGTGGTGAAAGTCTTTTTTTGTACAGTTTTCTGTGTATTCTTGCCACTTCTTAATATCTTCTGGTTCTGTTAGGTCCATACCATTTCTGTCCTTTATTGTGCCCATCTTTGCATGAAATGTTCCCTTGGTATCTCTAATTTTCTTGAAGAGATCTCTAGTCTTTCCCATTCTGTTGTTTTCCTCTATTTCTTTGCATTGGTCACTGAGGAAGGCTTTCTTATCTCTCCTTGCTATTCTTTGGAACTCTGCATTCAAATGGGAATATCTTTCCTTTTCTCCTTTGCTTTTCACTTCTCTTCTTTTCACAGCTATTTGTAAGGCCTCCTCAGACAGCCATTTTGCTTTTTTGCATTTCTTTTCCATGGGGATGGTCTTGACCCCTGTCTCCTGTACAATGTCACGAACCTCCCATAATTGTATTTAATTCAAATATTAAAATCTTAACATGTTGTTAGTGGAGATATTTTGAATTTTTTTGGTATCAAGGCTTTAAACTCATGCAGCACAATACACCACATCTCAGTTTGAACTAGCCACACTTCAGGGCCTCAACAGCCACACGTACCTGATGGTTACCATTTTGGAAGTTCTGGAATCGAGCACAAAGCTGGATGGGTAACTTAAGGTGTGTGTGTACTCAGTCGCTTCAGTTATGTCTGATTCTTGCGACCTTATGGACTATAGCCCTCCAGACTCCTCTGTCCATGGAATTTTCCAGGCAAGAATACTGGAGTGGGTTTCCATTCCCTCCTCCAGGGGATCTTCCTGATCCAGGGATTGAGCCCGAGTATCTTAAATCTCCTGCATTGCCAGGAGGGTTCTTTTCCACTGGCACCACCTGAGAAGCCTGTGACAAACTCAAATATGCCTCCATGGCTGGCAGGTGATGGAAATGAGTGATCAAGACTGCATAGGGACAGGGCACACTGGAGTGGTCAGGTCCTGGCCAGTAGCCCCTTAACCTCTGCTGACTGATGCCAGGTGGTGGTGGGGACCCAGATCTCTGACTCTTCAAAGGAAACTAGAAATTTGAATTTCTACACAAAATCTCTCAATCTTTATGTGCTGGCAACTAATTTTTAAAAATCTTGATATATTGGCCATTCAGGGCATGCCTGTGAATCTGCTGGTGTGGGACCTCTGGGTTCAGTGCCCAGGGCATGTCCACCTGGAAGGCTGGCCTGTCACAAGGCACCCAGCTCAGAGCAGGTCTCCTGAACCCAGCCTGGATGTATCGGGCTATGCAGAGAGGTCCCTGTGATCCAGGAGCTGACCATCCAGTGAGTAAGATGTGTGTGAACACTGGATACCTAACAAGGAAGGCTGAGCAAAGAACGACACCAGAGAAGCAGTCAGAGGTTGTGGATGCTGGCAGGCAGAGCGCTGGCCACACTGGCCCGTCCCTGCCCAGAGCTATCCTCCCAGGAGCGTTTTCCAGTCGTGTTTCTTCCCCTAGGTACGTGCAGCCCCCGATGATTAGCTTTGAAGCCATCTTTGAGCAGAGCACCCCCAACTCGCCCATCGTGTTCATCCTGAGCCCTGGCTCGGATCCTGCCAGTGACCTAATGAAACTAGCCGAGCGCAGTGGTTTTGGAGGGAACCGCCTCAAATTCCTTGCCATGGGTCAAGGTCAAGAAAAGGTAGATCGTTGTTGGAAGCAACAAGCCCTAAAACGTGCTTGAGGTGCCTGGAATGAATTCATGAATGCTGGCTTTAAGCCAAGAGTGCCACCCACACACCAGCACCATGCCTTTCCGGTCTAAGGAGCAGGAATCAAACGTCACAGCGATGATGAGAATGTGAACAGTAGTTAGCTCTAGAGCTGACCTTCTGTGATCGCCCGGGCTTGCACCTGTATGTTGCAAACAGTATGTTCTGCTATTTCCAAAGCACTTTCTTTTTAAAAATAATTAATTAATTAGGCTGTGCTGGGTCTTAGTTGCGGCATGCAGGATCTTTAGTTGTGGTATGTGGGATCTAGTTCCCTGACCAGGGCTCAGATCTGGGCCTCCTATATTGGGAGCTTGGAGTCTTAGCCACTGGACCACCAGGAAGTCCCTCCAAATCTGGTCCTCATCGCATCTGGTGATCATCTCCCTCGGCCCTTGCAGCAGCCCTGTTTGGGATCATGCTGTCACTGGTGGCTGCCAGTGGCCAGGCCACCCTGTCAGGGGGCAGGTGCCCCTGTGTCTGAGGTTGGAGCTCTGGGTGCCAAGAGAGGCCAGTGAGTGCAGCCCAGTGGACCTGGGTGACCCTGGAGGAATGCTCAAGGGTTGTATCTTCAGAGGCTCCCTCTGCAGCTCCAGGACCACCAGCTCCTTTGTGTCTCCTGCTGCAGAGGCCAGCAGGTTATGGGGGCTCAGGGAGGGTCTGGGAGAGCATGGGGTGGTGCAGCCTTGGGATGCCAACACTTCCCTTCTGTCTCCGTCGGAGCAGGTGGCCCTGCAGCTGCTGGAGACGGCGGTGGCTCGTGGGCAGTGGCTGATGCTGCAGAACTGCCATCTCTTGGTCAAGTGGCTGAAGGATCTGGAGAAGTCCCTGGAAAGGATCACCAAGCCCCACCCTGACTTCCGCCTGTGGCTCACCACAGACCCCACCAAGGGCTTCCCCATCGGGATCCTGCAGAAGTCCTTGAAGGTTTGGCTGTAGGATAAACAGACGTACCCGTGGCTCAGTTCCTCAGTTCGCCTCCAAGTTTTGCAACATCTGTGTGTGTGTGTGTGTGTGTGTGTCTGTGTGTGTCTGTGTGTGTGTGTGTAGGATAGAGCTGGGACCCCTTGCACCCCTCTTCCCCAATTCCATCTCTCTCTTCAGAGATAAGTACTGTCCAGAATAAGGTGATGATCACTGGATGGCAGTGATGATTCCCAGGCCTGTCTTTATCCCTTCTGCATGTCCCCAAAGCATGTGTGGGTTAGTTTTCACAGACTTCACATTTATTAAACCTCCTTTTTTATCTCTAATGATTGGCCCACCCATAGCCCACAGAACCTGAGTGCTTGTGTGCAGAAGTTTCAAGGGGTTTACAGGCCCTGTTTAACTTAGTCTCCGGGGACATTTTGGGGAAAGGTTTTGTCATCTCTCTCTGCCTCTGGGGCGGGTAGAGGGAAAATGTACCTTCTTCTGTTTTACATTTGAGGATCCCATGAATCAGAAAGAGGTTTAAAGAGCCTTCCTGGGGTCATTTGGTGAGTTAGGGCAGAGCTGGAACAACATCTCTGCTGGTGTGTGTGTGTGTGTGTGTGTGTGTGTGTGTGTGTGTGTGTGTGTTTGTGTCTGGGCTGGGTCTTCACTGTCATGCACGGGCTTCTCTTGTGGAATGCTAAGTCACTTCAGTCGTGTCTGACTCTTTGCAACCCCAGGCTGTAGCCTGCCAGGCTCCTCTGTCCGTGGGATTCTCCAGGCAAGAATACTGGAGTGGGTTGCCATTTCTGCATGGGGTTAATTGACCCGTGGCATGTGGGATCTTAGTTCTCCAACAGGGATCAAACCCTTGTCCCTGAATTGGGAGGTGGATTCTTAACCACTGGGCACCAGGAAAGTCCCCAATATCTAGGTTTGTTTTTTTTTTAAACTCATTCTCCTGGGTCCTTGACTTTCACTGTTAGGGAAACAGGGAAGATGCCCCGTTAGGATGGAGAGAAGGCCATTCTTTGGAGCCTGGCTCCTGGGTCTGGGGTCTCTGTTCCCATCTGTCTGCCCTCCTGACAGGTTGTCACAGAGCCCCCCAACGGGCTGAAACTCAACATGAGAGCCACGTACTTCAAGATCTCGCCCGAAATGCTGGACGGGTGCCCACACCCTGCTTTCAAGCCCCTGGTCTACGTGCTGGCGTTCTTCCATGCAGTGGTGCAGGAGAGGAGAAAGTTTGGGAAGATCGGCTGGAACGTGTACTATGACTTCAACGAGTCTGACTTCCAGGTGAAGATGCAGCTGCTGCCTCCGCCCGGGCACCCTCCTCTTTCAGTGGCTCCTGCCCGTGTTTTCAGAAAATGGTCAGAGCCTGGATGGCTGTGGGTTTGTGCATACCCAGGCCTGTTCCTCCTCTTTTAAGGTCTGCATGGAAATTCTGAACACATACTTGACAAAAGCCTTCCAGCAGCATGACCCTCGGATCCCATGGGGTAGCCTCAAGTACCTCATTGGAGAGGTAGGAGCGTCCTGGGGACCCTCTGCACCTCCCCACACCCCCACACCACCACTCCCCCACTGGGTGGGCTGGGCTATGGCCTGGCACCCCTGGTCCATGGCCTCTGAGCCCTCTGGGACTCCCTTCTTTAAAAAAAAAGATATTTATTTTCGGCTGTGCTGAGTCTTTGCTGCTGCTTGGGCTTTCTCTAGTTGCGGAGAGTGGGGGCTGCTCTTGGGTGTGGTGCATGGGCTTCTCATTGAGCTGGCTTCTCTTGTGGAGCACAGGCTCTAGGGACATGGTTTTCAGTAGCTGCAGCTCCTGGGCTCCAGAGCACAAGCTCAATAGCTGTGGCACATGGGACTTAGCTGTCCGTAGCATGTGGGATCTTTCCAGACCAGGGAGTGAGCCTGTGTCCCCTGCTTTGGCAGGCAGATCCTTTATCACTGAGCTACCCAGGAAAGCCCTGGGACTCTCCTCTTGCTCCTGCTGCCCGTCTGTCAAAGGCCCCTGGGTCCCTATGAAATATCTCAGTGCATCACTCCATTATTCCTCATTCTAAGTGAGCAACCTTCACCTGGGGGCCCTGGACTTAATGTCCTGGGGACTCATGTTACCCACCTAGGATGCTTCAGGCACATCGCCGGAGCCCTGCTCCTGATCAGCTGGCCTAGAGGTCCACTCTGGAGGCCACGACCTTATACAGTGTTTGTGGGAAAGCTTCCCCAGTGGCCTGCACGTGGCTCAAACAGAGACATCACCATTCCAAAGACAAAAGGGGCTGCTGGTTCCTGCGTTGATTTGTTGCTTATTTGCTGTGTTTTGGGGATTTTGGCCAATTGCACACTGGCTCCCAGCATTTCACAAGAACTGCTGTCCCCTTGGGCTCTATGAGCCTGCACACAAGCCCTCTTGTATATAGTGGCCCAAAGGCACTGTGGATGAGTACGGTTGGAGCTGCATGGTGGCCAGACGGCAGGATTCTCACTGAGGGTGCATCTGGGCTTGACCTTGGGCTATCTGCTGGGACCTTAGGGTTCACCCTGGAGGTCTGGGTTCCCACCGGCTCTCACTCTTTTTACCGTCAGGTTATGTATGGAGGACGGGCCATCGACAGCTTCGACAGGCGTATCCTGACCATCTACATGGATGAGTACCTGGGAGACTTCCTCTTCGATACTTTCCAGCCATTCCACTTCTTCCGGAACAAAGAAGTAGACTACAAAATTCCCCCTGGGGATGTCAAGGAAAAATTTGTTGGTGAGATTTCTCAGTCATTAGAAAGTATGCTAAATATTTCATCCTAAGGGAGCCCATACATTTCAGCTGTTCTGATTTCTGCAGTTGGCCTGATGGTTCTTCTGACCCCTCCACTTTTGAGGTTCCTTGTCAGGTTGGGGGGGTTTTCTTATGCTTTTTAGAGGGAGCGCAGCAGGCTCTTGCTAGCCTCAGACCGGATGAAGTTAGTTCAGACTTCCTGTCCTGGAATGATGGTACATATATCAGATTCTCCACTGAAGGGCAGAGTGGCCCTTGGGAAACTCAGAGAGTCATTTTCTTTTCTTTTTAATTCTTTTAAAATTTAATTTTATATTTGAAAGCAAAGCAATTTATTATACTCAAATACATATTTGTATATATCCTCTGGATATACTGATAAGGGAAGGAGATCAAAGATATATATACGTATGTGTTAGTCGCTCAGTACTGTCCAGTCTTTGCTACCCTATGGACTGTAGCCTGCCAGGCTCCTCTGTCCATGGGATTCTCTGGGCAAGAATACTGAAGGGGATTGCCATTCCTTTTTCCAGGGGATCTTCTCTACTCAGGGATTGAACGCAGGTCTCCTGAACTGCAGGCAGATTCTTTTCCATCTGAGCCACCAGGGTAGCTTAGAGTTTATATAAACTTTTGAAGAATACATCTGAATAACCCAGTTTATTACAATTCATATACTTATTGTTAGAATATATCTAATGATTCTAAATGGTTATTTTAACATAGTTAATATATTTTTGTTCATTTAAAATTTTTATTCATTTATTTGGCTGCATCAGGTCTAGTCACGGAATGTGGGATCTTCATTGTTTCATGCCAGATCTTTTGTCGGGGTGCACAGGCTCAGTAGTTGAGGCACACGGGCTTAGTTGCTCCATAGCATAGGGGATGTGAGTTCCCTGACCAGGGATTGAACCCATATCCCCTGCACTGAAAGGCAGATTCTTAACCACTGGATCACCTGGGAAGTCCCCTCATTGGGCCATTTTCATAAAAGCTGTGTATAGAGGGAGTTCCCTGGTAGTCCAGTGGTGAGGACTCTGGGCTTTCACTGCTGTGGGCCTCGGTGTGATCCTTGACTAGAGAATTAGGATCCTGCAAGGCATGGCAAAAAACAAACAAACAAACAAACAAAAAAACCCATAGATGCTCCTAGAGCTGGCTTGGATGTGGTAGTGTTGAATTCTTATTTTAAAAGCATGTACCCCTTTAAGAAGTGGAAAGTAATATAACATGTCTGGGGAGGTTAAGGCTGTGGGTCTTCAGAAACTGGGGGCCGGGGGGTCGGCACGGCGGTGTAACCACTGCATGTTTTCTCCATTTATAGAGGCCATTGAGGCCCTTCCACTGGCCAACACGCCTGAAGTGTTTGGTCTTCACTCCAATGCTGAGATTGGATATTACACTCAGGCGGCTCGAGACATGTGGGCTCACCTGCTGGAGCTGCAGCCCCAGACGGGTAAAGTTCCCTGCAGACAACTGTGCTCCTGGGGGACCAAGGGCATTGGTCCAAAGTGTGCTGCTTTGGTTTCTGGTAGTTTCCACATTGCTGGTGCCTTTTATCGAAGGCGCTGGATGCCCTGGTCCCATGCTCAGGTGCCTTGCTGTCTCTAAAAACGTGTCCTGGTTTCAGGGGAGTCCAGCGCTGGCATCAGCAGAGATGATTACATCGGCCAGGTGGCCAAGGACATAGAAAACAAGATGCCCAAAGTCTTTGACTTGGACCTGGTCAGGAAGCACCTCGGGCAGGGCATCTCCCCCACCTCAGTGGTCCTCCTGCAGGAGCTGGAGCGCTTCAACAAGCTTGTCATACGGATGACCAGGTCCCTGGCTGAACTTCAGAGGGTAAGCCCCGGTACTCAAGTGCAGATTCCTGCCCAGGTGGAGTGCCTGGTCTTCTGCTAGTCTTGCCTGATTCCTCTTGATTCTGTCCACAGGCCTTGGCCGGAGAAGTTGGGATGAGCAGTGAATTAGACGACGTAGCCAGGTCTCTCTTTCTTGGGCAAATCCCTAACATCTGGAGAAAGCTTGCCCCCGACACCTTAAAGTCCCTCGGAAACTGGATGCTCTACTTCCTGCGGAGGTTCAACCAGTACACGACATGGGTGAGTGAGGGCAGTGGTCTGCTTGCTGGTTCAAGGCTTGGCCTGGACTCCCTCAAACCACCTCCCGACTTCTCCTCCCATCCCTGGCAGTACCTCTGTCTAGAGCTGATTAGGTGCCCTGGAAATGGTCCGTGATTCTGCAAGCATATCTGTATTTTTTTTCCCTTTTGTTTCTTTCTTTTAAAGACTCTGAAGCATACTATGTACAACTTATTCATCTAAGAGTCTGTCTTGGCAATTGTTCCATCTAAGTATTACACTGAGACCTCTCTAAGCAATTCTAGCTCACAGATATCCTGTATTCTTTCCCCAGTGGACATTTAGGTGGTTACCATTGGAGTTTTTTTTTTTTTAAGTCAACTTTAAAAATTTGACTTCACTGGGTCTTAGCTGCAGCATGTGGGAACTAGTTCCCTGACCAGCATGGAACCTGGGCCCCTGTGTTGGGAGTGTAGTCTTAGCCTCTGGGCCATCAGGGAAGTCCCTGTCTTTTTTTGTCTCTTTTTGGTTTTGCTAGTACAAACAACATTCTGTTGCACATGCCTTTGGAGACTCATATGAGTATATTCCATGTGTACAATGTAAGGACTGGACCTGGGTGTGTGCGTTTTAAATTCTGACAGCTCTTGTCAGATAGCTTCCTAGAGAACTTGACACCACAGTGTACAAGAATGATCATTTCCTCGCCTCTCTGCCACATGGTGTGTTCTCAATATTTTGGACCTTTTTCTCCATCATAAGTGAAAAATAATATCCAAGATTTTGGATGTATATTCCTTTAATTATGTTGAGGCCAAGTGCTTCCCTAGTGGCTCAGACAGTAAAGCATCTGCCTGCAATGTGAGAGACCCAGGTTCGATCACTAGGTCAAGAAGATTCCCCTGGAGAGGGCAATGGCAACCTACTCCAGTACTCTTGCTTGGAAAATCCCACAGACAGAAGAGCCTGGTAGATTACAGTCCATGGGGTCGCAAAGAGTCGGACACAAATGAGTGACTTCACTTTATGGTGAGGCCGAACGTCTTTGTCGTGTTTACAGACCTTGTGTGTTTTTCTGTGACTTGACTTTTTGTATTTGGATTTCATTCTTACCAAGCTTTCTACCTTTTAAGATTGATTTTTAAGAGCTCTTTGATTTCCCTGGTGGCTCAGATGGTAAAGCGTCTGCTTACAATGTGGGAGATCCGGGTTCATTCCCTGGGTTGGGAAGGTCTCCTGTAGAAGGAAATGGCAACCCACTCCAGTATCTTGCCTGGAAAATTCCATGGATGGAGGAGTCTGGTAGGCTACCAGACTACCATAGGGTCGCAAAGAGTCAGACACGACTGAGTGACTTCACTTTCATTTCCCTTTTTGTACATCAAGGGGATTTACCCTTTTTCTCTACTGGAGTTGCAGATCCCTCCCCAGCTTGCCTCAAGCTTGCTGATTTTGTGTTTTTTTTTTTCCTTCCTCCATAAGAGAGTTTTACATTTTAATGTAGTCAATAGACCAGTCTTTTCTTTCATGGCTTCTGAGTTTTGTATTCCCCACTCCATGATTCTGAAAACATTCGCTGGAGATCTCATTTGGTACTTTTGTGGTTTATTTATTTATTTATTCATTTTTGTTTTGTTTTTGGCTGTGCCATGGCATATAGGATCCTAGGTCCCTGACCAGGGATTGAACCCTCAATTCCTGCAATAAGAATGCAGAGTCTCAGTGTGGTTTATTGTTTATATTTAAGTCTTTGCTCCACCTGAAGTTTGACCATCCAGCTTGTTTTTCCCAATGGGCCAACAGCTACCCCAACACCATCTTTCTCCCTCTAAGGTGAACACTCTCTTTTGTCAGCTGTGACCCTGGCGTTTGATGGCAGCCCCAGGCTCCCACCTGACCTCCTGACCTCCTCCCTTTCCAGGTCACCGAGAGCGAGCCCAGTGTGATGTGGCTCTCTGGGCTGCACATCCCAGAATCCTACCTCACGGCCCTGGTGCAGGCCACCTGCCGGAGGAACGGCTGGCCACTGGACCGCTCCACTCTGTTCACCCAAGTGACCAAGTTCCAGGACGCAGACGAAGTGAATGAGCGGGCAGGACAAGGTATGGCCAGCTCCCTGTAGACTCACACTCTCTCCTGTAAGGTCTCCCTTCTGGAGTTGAAGGGGCGAGCACAGTGTGGGCCCAGATGGGCCAGGAAGTATTTGAAGGTCAGACTGCTGCAAACACTGGCTGTGTGTGCACTGTCCTCGTGGGTCCTGGCATTTCTGAGGGTGTGTCTGGATGCTTCTTGTCTGGTTTTCCTTTGAGATGCGGGCTGATGTCAGGGGAGAGCTGAGCCACACTTGCCCTGCTCATCTATGGGGCTCCTAGGGTTAGAACTGGATCAAAGAACTGGATCACCAGGTGACTTCCCAGAACCATGAGAACCCAGGGGCATGGAAGTCAGGGAGTGGGACAGGCGAGGTGTAGACCATTTAATGTGCTGTAATTTCAAGTCTCTTAGACACTGGCTTTAGTCTGCAAACTACAGCTGGAAACTGCTATCTGGGGGGATTCATGTCTTAGAACAGTGGTATCCAACCTCTGGGATCTGTTTCTGATGATCTGAGGCAGAGCTCATGTAGAAATAAAGTGCACAAGCCATGCGATGCGCTTGAATCATCCTGGAACCATCGCCCCAAGCATCGCCCCTGACTCCCAGTCCGTGGAAAATTGTCTTCCACAAAACTGGTCCCTAGTGCCGAAAAGGCTGGGGGCTGCTGTCTTAGAGGGCACTTCACTGCAAGCACAAAAGCCCTCTTGAGCTACGGACAGCTTGGGGAGCGGGGATTTACAGTGGACATTCAGGAATGCTCCATCCCCATTATAGAAGACCCAGAGAGGTCTCACAGGGACTGGCGGTACTGGGGCCTCCGCCCTCCCTGGTCCTGCTCTCCGCTCCTGGGCAAGCATGCAGTGTCCTTCTCCCCTGAGACCACTTCCTCTGTGAGGCTTCAGCTCCCTGCTTTCCTGCCACTTCGGCTCTGGGGGGACTCGGAACTGCTGTGGTGCCAGCTGACTTTAGGGGCCCCAGGCTGCTAAGTGTGGGGTGCCAACTCGCTGGGAGAGACACCCACCCCTCCTCCATGGCACGGTGGCCGTAGGGAGGGTCATGGGGTCTACAGGGCATCGCATCTGGGCTGTTCCTCTACGAAGGGAAAGTGGGCCAGGTAGAAGTGGTGGCCATGTCTTTTGGGAACAGGCATGGGCTGTGTCTGGGGAAGGAGAGTTGGCTAGTTACCTTTTTGTTTATTGATATGCACGTCCCCTAAGAGCCATACAGCAGAACTGTACGTTCCCCTGCCTGAGTCCAGGGTTTCCCGCGTGGCTCAGTGGTAAAGAATCCACCTGCCAATGCAGGAGATGCGAGTTTGATCCCTGGGTTGGGAAGATCCCCTGGAGGAGGAAATGGCAACCCACCCCAGTATTCTTGCCTGGGGAATCCCATGGACAGAGAAGCCTGAGGGGTTGCAAAAGAGTCAGACATGACTGAGGGACTAAACAACTGCGTAAGCCTGCCTCTCTTCCTTGTGCCTCTAGGATGCTTTGTCTCAGGACTGTATCTAGAAGGCGCTGACTGGGACATAGAAAAAGGATGTCTTATCAAGAGCAAACCCAAGGTGCTGGTGGTTGACCTGCCCATCCTGAAGATCATCCCCATTGAAGCCCATCGCCTCAAGCTGCAGGTGAAATCCTGATGCCCAGCCCGGTTCTCCTCTTCGGGTCTCCTCTGACTAGACACCAAGCGGTTTCCAGCAGCCTTGCTTTTTAGCACAGGGGCCCTTCACCTTTCAGGGCTGGGGGAAGCCCTTGAGCCTGTCCTCAGGAAATGCACTCGTGCGCATGAGTGTGTACAGAGCCTTCCTCAGGGGGGCACGGGTTCAAGGTTGGAGGCGGTGGTCCAGGCCTGCTTCAGGAGTGACTTCTTCTTTCTTGTGAAATTCTGCGGGCACTGCTTGGATCAGAATGGAGTTACATTCGCTATGGATGGCAGGTGCCTCCTGCCCTGCCGCCTACCCGCTTTTCATGGGTGTTTGCAGAGCCTGGGCGTGCCTCATGGGCTTGGTGGGGAGCCTTCTGGATCCTTAGCTCTTTGATGAGCCTTTGCCCTCCCACCCACCCTCTGGGACTAGCACTTCCTTTTGCAGGCTCAGCTGGTCAAGAATCCTCCTGCAATATGGGATACTTGGGTTTGATCCTTGGGTTGGGATGATCCCCTGGAGAAGGGAATGGCTACCCATTCCAGTATTCTGGCCTGGAAAATTCTATGGACTGTATAGTCCATGTATATAGTCCATGGTGTCATAAAGAGTGGGACACGACTGAGCAGCTTTCAATTTCGCTTTCAATTCTGCCCTCACACCCCTTTTCCTGTGCAGAACACCTTCCGGACGCCTGTCTACACCACCTCCACCAGAAGGAATGCCATGGGGGTTGGCTTGGTTTTTGAAGCCGATCTCTTTACCACGAAGCACATTTCTCACTGGGTCCTGCAAGGGGTGTGCCTTACCCTGAATTCTGATTAACCCTCTGGCTGAAGAAACAGCAATGGATTCTAAGTCTGTGGTCAGCGGTGGATATGCTGAGAGTTAGGAAAGACTTGATCGTCTGCTGTCATTCTTGGGACTGCTAGAGGAAGGAGGGGGATTGACACTGCTTTTTCTTTTCATCTGAAATCCATTTTCATCTTTTTCCATATAAGTTAACCTGAATGGTCTTTAAAAAAAAACCAACTATTTTTTAAGGATTCTGTGTACTCAAAAAGTAAAATAAAAAAGAGCCTTTTAAGATGTGTCAAATTCTCTTTCCCTTTTCAGACAGAAGTCTCTTTCCCTTCTCAACAAAATTGGCTGGCATGTCAATGGCACAAGTGAGAATTCTAATGTAACTTGTCAAAGGTGGGGGTTTTGTTTGTTTGTTTTTAGTATTTACTTATTTATTTGGCTGTGCCAGGTCTTAGTTGCAGCATGCAGGATCTTTAGTTTCAGTATGTGGGATTTAGTTCTCTGACCAGGGATCGACCCCCAGCCCCCTGCATTGGGACAGGGAGGTTTAGCCACTGAACCACCAAGGAAGTCCCCTAAAGGTGGTTTTCTGATAATCCAGGTCTGCTTCAGCAGCTGCCTCTTTGGGGCAAGCACTGTGTGCTAGGGTGTGGGGTAGAAGGCAGGGGCTGCCCAGGGGTCAGCAGGGGCCCCTTCCCTGGGCTGATGATGCCAAGGAGGAGCAGAGATGGACAGAATCACCCAGGGCCTCTCTCTTCCACAAGTCTCCAGCACAGTTCTTGTGGTGCGGACCTGCCAGCATGTGGATGAAGACAGTGGGTCTGAGGTTTAAGCCCTGCCTGAGCCCCTGCCCCCAACTGCCTGTGTTTGTGAGGGTGCAGACTTAGAAATTTCCAGGACCAGCGGCTCCTGGGCGTCCTTTCCTTCTGTGCACCTGGAGCCCTGGCCAGGCCAGTCTGGGGATGAGGAGCAGCTTAACTCTGCTTGGGAGGGACAGGTCTGAGCTGAGCACTAGGAGGACACGAGGGCAAGACCGGGAAAGCGACTTTTGCCAGAAACGCAGAACATTCTAGGGACTAGCTCTGGGTAGTGCGACCTAACCCGGGCTCCTCTTTCCGGAAGTGAACCCCACCCTGGAGATGTGTATAAGAGACAGGCCTTACCCTGAATTCTGATTAACCCTCTGGCTGAAGAAACAGCAATGGATTCTAAGTCTGTGGTCAGCGGTGGATATGCTGAGAGTTAGGAAAGACTTGATCGTCTGCTGTCACTTCTTGGGACTGCTAGAGGAAGGAGGGGGATTGACACTGCTTTTTCTTTTCATCTGAAATCCATTTTCATCTTTTTCCATATAAGTTAACCTGAATGGTCTTTAAAAAAAAACCAACTATTTTTTAAGGATTCTGTGTACTCAAAAAGTAAAATAAAAAAGAGCCTTTTAAGATGTGTCAAATTCTCTTTCCCTTTTCAGACAGAAGTCTCTTTCCCTTCTCAACAAAATTGGCTGGCATGTCAATGGCACAAGTGAGAATTCTAATGTAACTTGTCAAAGGTGGGGGTTTTGTTTGTTTGTTTTTAGTATTTACTTATTTATTTGGCTGTGCCAGGTCTTAGTTGCAGCATGCAGGATCTTTAGTTTCAGTATGTGGGATTTAGTTCTCTGACCAGGGATCGACCCCCAGCCCCCTGCATTGGGACAGGGAGGTTTAGCCACTGAACCACCAAGGAAGTCCCCTAAAGGTGGTTTTCTGATAATCCAGGTCTGCTTCAGCAGCTGCCTCTTTGGGGCAAGCACTGTGTGCTAGGGTGTGGGGTAGAAGGCAGGGGCTGCCCAGGGGTCAGCAGGGGCCCCTTCCCTGGGCTGATGATGCCAAGGAGGAGCAGAGATGGACAGAATCACCCAGGGCCTCTCTCTTCCACAAGTCTCCAGCACAGTTCTTGTGGTGCGGACCTGCCAGCATGTGGATGAAGACAGTGGGTCTGAGGTTTAAGCCCTGCCTGAGCCCCTGCCCCCAACTGCCTGTGTTTGTGAGGGTGCAGACTTAGAAATTTCCAGGACCAGCGGCTCCTGGGCGTCCTTTCCTTCTGTGCACCTGGAGCCCTGGCCAGGCCAGTCTGGGGATGAGGAGCAGCTTAACTCTGCTTGGGAGGGACAGGTCTGAGCTGAGCACTAGGAGGACACGAGGGCAAGACCGGGAAAGCGACTTTTGCCAGAAACGCAGAACATTCTAGGGACTAGCTCTGGGTAGTGCGACCTAACCCGGGCTCCTCTTTCCGGAAGTGAACCCCACCCGGGACCTACCCTGGGTGAGCCCACTGTCTGAGCGGCAGCTACGGGCGGGGGTGCGCTCTCTCCCCCTCCCACTGTCTCTCCCTCCAGGCCCACCCTGGGGTGGTTTAATAAAAGACACAAAACAGAAAGAAGGCAGGTTTAGAAAATAAAGTTTGTTGGGATCTTGAACATTTTGGATAAAACAACAAAAAATATGCACACACATTCAGGTCGCGGTGATATGAGGAGTAATGTCATCTTATTTAGTTCCTGTGACATAACATACATCTGCTCGGTTTATCTGTGCCGTCCCCGGGGTGGGTGTGTCAGGGGGTTCTCCAGAAGGGCGCAGGGCTTTTCTGGAAAGGCCGCCCCAGAAACCTGAGGCGTGAGGTCAAGGCCGATATGCGTTGCTCCGACTTTAGAATTAGGCGTGTGACTATCGGATAATTTCGTTAACGTCGAGCAGGAACGCGGCCTGTGGCCCGTGCTGTGTGCGCGCGCGCGCGTGCGCGGAGGTTCCGCGGAACCCGGCTGGAAGCAAGCGAGTGGGCACGCAGGTTCTATCCCACAGTCTGGTTTGCTAGTCCAAGTTAGTTCGTTCTCGCCATGTGCGGATCCTATTCTGGCCGCTTTAGGAACTGATTCTCACGAAAAGCCCTGCAGCCTGCGTATCCCACAGCCCGATTCTCAGACCCGATTCTGGCCACGTTACTACCTGATTCTCGCGAAAAGCCTTGCAGCCTGTGTCTCCTGTGGCTGGACTCTCGGACTCGATTCTGCCCGCGTTGCTACCCTATTCTCGCGAAAAGCCCTGCGGCCGATTCTTAGAAAGCACTACCACTGGTGCTTTCTGCTTCTTCTTGCCCAACCCCTACTTGCTAGTGTAGGATGCAGGCGTTTGCGCTGCTATCCACTGGGGGATTTACTGTTGGACTCCCAATCTGTTGGTTTTAATTATTTATTTTTCCTTCCTGTTATGTTGTCCTCTGTCCTTCCAAGGCTCGACACAGACTCGGCTGCGAGAATGTTTCCTGGAGCTTGGAAATCTTTCTTTTTAGGAGTCTCTCCCTGGGACGGAATTCTCTTCCCGGAACAGGGCTCCCTCCCTACTTCCTTTGTCTCTTTTTTCATCTTTTATATTTATTCCTACCTGTTTTTGAAGCCAATGATCTGCTTTGTTGGATGCCTGATGTCCTCTGCCAGCATTCAGAAGTTGTTTTGTGGAATTCACTCAGTGTTGAAATGTTCTTTTGATGAAGTAGTGAAGGAGAGAGTGGTCTCCCCGTCCTATTCCTCCGCCATCTTTTTTCCATCCCCCCTAAGAGTGTTATGTTACCAAAAAGAGAAGGGGAATTTTTTCCTTACCAATTCCTGGTACCCTGACAATTTCAGGCAAATTTTAGAAATAGTTAACTTTTAATTTTCCATCAATCTACCTTTCTCTCTGCACCCCACTCCAATACTGTCAAGCCCCTTTCCTTCTGGTCTCTAATAATTTTGAGGCTATGCCTTTTTACCATTTCAACTGAGAAACAGAACAATGGTTTGGTCCTCTAAAGTGATTTCCTTACCTCACTTAGCCATGAGTTATAGTTTCCTTTCTACGAAGAAGCTGATGTTTGTCAGTCATTAGAAAATTAACATAATTAAGCCAATTCACACTAATGAATGACTGGTAGCCTATAACCACCCCATAGCTATTAATATTTTAAAACTAGGATGCTTGAATTACTAATTGTGGACTTTTAAACACTTGCTATAAAAGTGGGGGGGGAAGCAAAATATCAGGCCAAATCATAGATGGATTCTGCACAGGTGGGCTAATAAGTGGGTCACTGGCTTAGGACCACTTCAAAACATGCAAGCTATGCTCTTTATATTTCCAGAAAGTGCCACCATGCAAGAAGGTGCCTCTGGAAGGGCTCTTCTACATTTTCTTTTTTTTCCCATGACGCACCTCACAACTTTCTTCAAAGCATTAAATTTCACAATGTCTTCTCGAACAGTAGAGCAGATCACTTGTAAATACAAGTTGTTTTACATGTCAGATGTTTTGAATTGAAGGTTGCCTCTAGACATGTTTAGACTTAAAGCAGTTCTGTGGCAGAGGCTGCTAGTTGCCTGTCCCAACATCCATTCTCTCCTTCCTCCCTAATTAGTAGAATCTCTGGTATATTGAAGATGGTAGTGTTTCCAGCCTGAAGCTTACATTTCTCCCATTTCTTGTCCATTGATTATAGGGATA
Organism: Madoqua kirkii; assembly: GCA_006408675.1. Classification (NCBI taxonomy): domain Eukaryota; kingdom Metazoa; phylum Chordata; class Mammalia; order Artiodactyla; family Bovidae; genus Madoqua; species Madoqua kirkii. The sequence goes on from SJYC01100747.1 coordinate 17,266, forward strand.
TGTCTAAGATCTGGCCACTGAAATGGAAGCAAAATGTTGTGTGAATTTTTTATAAACACACTTTGAAAGGGAGGACATGCTTTTTTGTCTTTGCTCCCTTTCTTTGGTCCACTTGCTGGAACTTGGACCTGATCACTGTAGAGGTAGAAACCATTTAGATGAGGGAGAAAGATAAGATCCAGGGTCATCAATGTCAGCATGAAGCTGAAATAACAACTCTGGTCTTCTAATGTGTGGACTGCTTTTACTTGAGAGGTAAACTCCTGTCTCTGTTTTCCAACTCTCCATTACTTACAGCAAAGCCCATTATTTTTTCAAGTCCCTAATTCACGATTTAACTACAGTGAGGGCATTGTTCCCATGCCATGTATAGTTGAAGAAAATGACTTAAGTTCTGTTCTAAAATATAAATTTCAGTTTAAGAATATTTATTCTACCAATAAGTTAAATTCATCAGACTTTATAAGTTCTTTCTAGTCCTTATCTGAATTACAACAGGGACTCCTATGTTTAAAACATTGCTGCTCAATCTTCAATATGTGTATGAACAATCTGGGAATCTTGATAAAATTTAGATTCTGACTCACGGTATGGGTTGGAGCCTGAAATTCTACATTTCTAACAAGCTTTAAATGGTGCTGATGCTGCAGCTCACTAGCACTTTAGACACAGAGGGTGTCATTAAATATGCAGCTCTCTTTCTTTGTCTCATTTCCCCTCATTAGAGTTTCTGGAGGTAGGCATCAGAAAGCTGTACAATGAAGAAATATCATATAAATATTTGTAAACACACATTTGAAAGTCACATATATGGCACATGTGTTGGTATTTGTAAATTTCAAACAGTATAGTAGATACTGACACACACTGGGAAATGAATTTCTTTTTTTTTAAGAGCAATAGTAAATCTCCTTCCTTCTAATCTGGAAAAGATAACCTCTGTTTTAAACCCAGAGTGTACAGAAACAGTCATGTTTTAAAACAGCATATTTCTTGTCCAAGGAGAAATAGAAAAAAGTGCCAGA
>SJYC01100748.1:0-45619 GCA_006408675.1 Madoqua kirkii
AAGGAATGATGCTAAAGCTGAAACTCCAGTACTTTGGACACCTCATGCAAAGAGTCGACTCATTGGAAAAGACTCTGATGCTGGGAGGGATTCGGGGCAGGAGGAGAAGGGGACGACAGAGGATGAGATGGCTGGATGGCATCACTGACTTGATGGGCGTGAATCTGAGTCAACTCCGAGAGTTGGTGATGGACAGGGAGGCGTGGCGTGCTGCGATTCATGGGGTCGCAAAGAGTCGGACACGACTGAGTGACTGAACAGAACTGATGACGTATTGTCAGGAGCAGGGAGGGGAGTAGAAATGTGGCCTCCACAGGCACCCCTTTTCCACATCACAGCATGGGGTTCAGTTTTACTTGTGAGTACATCACCGATGGTCCAGTGGTTAAGAATCTGTTTTCCAATGCAGGGGACTCGGGTTCAATCCCCGGCTTCCCTGGCAGCTTAAGTGGTAAAGGAGCTGCCTGCAATTCAGGAGACATGGGTTTGATCTCTGGACCAGGAAGATCTTCTGGAGGCAGGTATGGCTACCCACTCCAGGATTCTTGCCTGAAGAATCTCAAGGAGAGAGGAGCCTGCCAGGCTACAGTCCATGCGGTAGCAAAAGAGTCAGACACGGCTGAAGTGACTGAGCATGCATGCTCGGGTTCAGTCCCTGGTTGGGAACTAAGCATCCCACATGCCACGGGGCAACTAAACCCATGCCACAGTGAAGATCGGTGTGCCACAACTAAGACCCGAGGCGGTCAAATAAATAAATATTAAAACATGTGTTACTTGTAACAAATTTAATGATTTAAATAAGCGTTCATATTCTAGCTGCCTTCATGAGTCAGCGACTTGAACTGCACTAAATCTGTTATTCAGTAATTCATCACCATAACTACAGAAATAAAAGTGTGCTTTCGAAGCTCCCATTCACGTGGGCAGGCAGTCTGGAGAAGAAGGAACACAAGACAGACAGGGGAGCGTGAGTGTGTGATGGGCAGAGCCGGCTCTGTTTGGAGCTCTGGCAGTTGGAGGACAAGGGTTTTTCAGCCGTGTCATACTCCATCTGGATGCTGGTGTCTCTTCTTCCACAACCTACACTGACTTAAAAGGCCCAGAAGAGGAGATACCATCTGGGCAGGGCATCCTCTTGTTGTTGGATGTCCATGAGAAAGACAGGTTCACTGAGGTCCAAGGAGACAAGTCTCATCTCCTAATGGGATCCAAATTACTGTCAATACATTATTTTCTCATCAGCACAAAGAGGTCAACAGTATCACTGACTTCTGGAGAATAGAGAGCTGCTGCTGTTTTAAAAGGTGATGGTTTGGGACTGCTCTGGTGGCCCAGTGGCTGACTCCGTGCTCTCAGTGCAGAGGGCCTGGGTTCCATCCCTGGTCAGGGAACTAGATCCTACATGCTGCAACTAAGAGTTCACATGGCGCAACTGAACATCTGATGTGATGCAGCTAGGAACTGGCACAGCCAAATAAATCATATAAAGTAAATATTTTAAAAGAGAGAAGGTAATGGTTTAATGTCATCTCCTTGGCTACTGATGACATGGAATCACCGCAACGACTTAATCCTTCCAAGAAGCTGACGTGAACGAAGCTACAGAAGCATCCTGTTTAGATCAAGGAGACACAGCTGAGAGACGCAGACAGTCTGGAGGAAGGGATGGAATCAGTCCCGGAGGCTGAATTCAGCATCTCTGAGGCGCTATGGGATTCAGAGACATGAAGGAGCATTCGTGACCCCTCCCTGAAAGGGTCAGCGCGACGGATGAAGGGAAAATGCAGGCGTCTGCTGCAGATGAATAATGCATCCGGCTTGAGCAAAGGCACTCAGGCCCCCTCAGCTGTGTCAGCCAGTAATGGAGGGTGACATCCATAAAGCGTGGTTGCCAAAACACTGCATTTTTCGGGTCAAAAGGGCACATACTTCATGCTGTGGGCTCTTTGTACTGCAGCTTTTTGTCTCCAGGCAATCCCGTTTCTTCTCTCAGTGTTACCAGGAGCCATCGGCAATTTTACAGTTATTTGCTGGGTCAAAGGCAGTGTGGCCTGGCCACCGGCCCTCTTCTCCCCTGGGAGATGCAGTCCTTGCTGCGAAGGACTAGGTTCCGGCCGCGGTAGCAGTCAGAGGGCAAGCCTGCCCTCCACCCACACCTTCCCCAGGGAACCCTGGCAGAAGCAGACGCCTTGGGCATCTCAAAGTGGGCCCACCTGCGGAACTGGTTACCTTACTTGTGTTTGGAGATTAGGCCACATCCATGTTTCTTTTCCCACTTTGGCAAATTCATTAGGAAGTAAATTTCTCTGAATTTACTGTTTGCTCTACGTGTTCAGAAACTTAACACTTGAAAAGGGCTGAGTACTATAAAGGTGGGCACCTGGCCGCGACGGGTTCCCAGAGTGGGGAGGGACATTAACATCATCTCCTGGTGATGACATGCTCTCCGTGATGGTTCTCACAGAGACGTGAGGACCCCGACCTTGCTGGGTCTGCTCTCTTGGCCCGAGGACAAATGGCCCGTCAGTAGCTCACGTCCAGTTGTCAACCGAACTCATAACTAATGTCCCTTCCTCCCTTTCAGGGCTTTACTGTATAAGTGATGACATTCAGTTCAGTTCAGTCACTCAGTTGTGTCTGACTTTTCGCGACCCCATGAATCGCAGCACGCCAGGCCTCCCTGTCCATCACCATCTCCCAGAGTTCACTCAGACTCACGTTCATTGAGTCCGTGATGCCATCCAGCCATCTCATCCTCTCTCGTCCCCTTCTCCTCCTACCCCCAATCCCTCCCAGCATCAGAGTCTTTTCCAATGAGTCAGCTCTTCGCATGAGGTGGCCAAAATACTGGAGTTTCAGCTTTAGCATCATTCCTTCCAAAGAAATCCCAGGGCTGATCTCCTTTAGAATGGACTGGTTGGATCTCCTTGCAGTCCAAGGGACTCTCAAGAGTCTTCTCCGACACCACAGTTCAAAAGCATCAATTCTTCGGTGCTCAGCCTTCTTCACAGTCCAACTCTCACATCCATACATGACCACAGGAAAAACCATAGCCTTGACTAGACACTTTCACAGCATCATCTTTCAGGATTTGAAACAGCTCAACTGGAATTCCATCACCTCCACTAGCTTTGTTCGTAGTGATGCTTTCTAAGGCCCACTTGACTTCACATTTCAAGATGCCTGGCTCTAGATTAGTGATCACAACATCATGAGTATCTGAGTTGTGAAGATCTTTTCTGTACAGTTCTTCCGTGTATTCTTGCCACCTCTTCTTAATATCTTCTGCTTCTGTTAGGTCCAGACCATTTCTGTCCTTTATCGAGGCCATCTTTGCATGAAATGTTGCCTTGGTGTCTCTAATTTTCTTGAAGAGATGATGACATTAGGATCTTATTTATGGAACTGTCTCTGCTCACACGAGCACAGAGTGCTTTCACATCACTTATGTCATTTCACAAACACCCCTCTGGGGAAAATAGGAACCTCCTACCTACCCACAGGTGAAAGGGTAGTTCGAGAAATGCTGCATCCAAGCCTTGCTCCTCGCCCTCAGGTCCTGTGTGCGGATCTCAGTTTCATTCACGGATTCAGATGCTCTCCACAAAGCATGTGTCTTGTAGTGCTCTATGGCCGAGGGGCAAAGGAGCACCGTCCATTGCAGGAGCATCTTGGCTGGAAGGGATGCAGTGCCCATCGCCTCCCCCAATCCCTGGCAGACCACCAGGATGGGCCTGGAGCACCACTGCCTACGCTCAGTTGAGATAGTCAATGACCGAGAAGGCTCTGCTGTCCATCCAACACAGCAGAAAGATCTCACCAACAATTCTGCTTTTTTTTTTTGACCACACCACTCGATCCCTACCAGGGATCAAACCCTATACCCGCTGCACTGGTAGTGAGGGGTCTTAACCACTGCCCCACTGGGGAAGCCCTGAGTCTTGCTCTTAATACCAGCCAGGGTTTCCAGGAAATGGGCGAGGGCGTTCTGGGCCTAGCCAGCCTTTCTTTGGAAAGCAGCCAGGCAGCACAGGAAGAGACGGCGAGGTACTGTCACGTGACGTGGGCATCCTGATCCTTGCCCTGTGCCCAGCCCAGGAGCCGGGGCCACCATCCCTCTCTCCCTGTCCAAGGTCAGGCTCACGGGAGCCCTCGGGGGGCCGTGTCAGTACGGAACCTCTTCTGGGGCCAAAAGCAGTGCCTCAGCTTGGCTACCAGCAGCCAGAAACAGCTCTGGGATTCCAGTGGCAGAGGCACTCGAGCCAGATTCATCTTCTCCCCTTTTAAACAGGTACCTTGCTTCTGCTGTGACGGCTCTCCTAGGCACACCCACATCTTGCCTACGTTCTCCTCGAGGCATAGCCCTGATCGTGTCATATCCCTCTGACGTTCTTGGGGTCCAACTCCCTGTTCCCAGAGGCCCTGCCTGCCAGCTGCCTCCCCTCAGCCTCCCCCGGCACACCTACGCTGCTGGCCTCTCACCCTCGGCGTCTGCCCTGCTCCCCACCCCAGCACGGGGCTCTGCACACCGGTCCTGCAATCTACACTGCTCCTGGCAAACCACTGCCCACCCTTGTGCGCCCACTCTTCTCCATGTCTGCACTCCTTCCTGCATTATGTATGAGTTTCAGATACTTTTCTATGGCTTCCCGAGGGTGCCGAGTGGGGAATCTCAACAAGAATTACAGAGCATTAATAAAAAAGCACTGCCACGGTGCTGATTCGAACATGACCTCATCCCGTAATTTCTTCACATGCCAGAAGCAGTATTTTAAAGTATCCCTGGACCACACTTCTTAGACTAAAAGAAATGGAGTATCTTTGTTAGGGAAGGGTCTTGCCACTTAAAAATGGGACATTTCTTTGTTCCTGGGTGATCGAAAGTAGACCTATCTTTTTTGCTCGACACAAATTTGTGGAAATAGGGTAATAATTTTAGAATCTGAAAAAAAAATAGCACACCCAGTACTCACGTGATGCTGTGAATTAGTTATAATAAGCTATTTTAGATTCTGGTCATGAATAAGTTATAACCCGTTCACATCTGGTTTTCAGGCTGTGAACCACTAGGAAGACGGGAGTCCGGCTGCCTCTGCAGGTGCTCGGCAGGGCCTGAGACCCAGCAGGCGCTGCCTGGCTCTGTTCAGACCCTCGGCGTCCAAGCCTTTTGTGCATAAGGACCTCTGCGGCTTTTCTGGTGGGAACTCTCTGTACAACTCTGGTGTCCTTTAGCTGAAGCACTGTCATGGTGAATAGGAAGGTTGGCCAGAGGACAAAGGTGGCAAGTGTCATGATGAAGTGTAAGAGGAGAACAGATGGTTCCCAGCCTTGAGGTGGTGCCCTAAGTACATTCACGCACTCGGGAAAGGCTGAGGGTGGAAGAGACCTTCAAAACCAACTATTCTGTATTTCCACACCTCTGTATTTCAAGGTCAAGAACCTGCGGCCCAACAAAGATTTGCTTAGCACAGTGGGATTAAAAAAAGGGCAGAAAGGCTAAAGTCTTGAGGTGCTTGAGTGTTTAGGGGTTAAATCTAACCCTATCTCGTCACCGAAACCATCATAATATCTAAAGAAGCCAGTCCCAGTGCTTGAATTTTGCTGGTAGTCCAGTGGGTAAGAGTCCAAGCTCCCAATGCAGGAGGCTCGGGTTCAATCCCTAGTCAGGGAACTAGATCCCACATGCCACACAACTAAAGATCTGGCATGCCGCAACAAAGACACGGCAAAGCCAAATAAATACATAAAAAGGGTTAAGCGCTCAGTGCAATCACTTATGGTGTCTGGCACGTAGTAAGTCCTCCGTAAACGTCAGCTATATTATTTTATGTAAATGTTGGTCAGTATACAAATATTGTTTATGTGGTCCCACACTAGGGTACAATGTTTCCTGAACATCATCTAAGTTTGAAAATGAGCTAGCAAAGGATTCAAGTTCCTTCTAAAGAGGAAAACATAAAAGCAGATGGGGCGTTTTCTGATGGCCTTTTCCATTTTCACTGGAGAGAAGCCATTCAGGGAAGTGAACAGAGACAGGCAGGCGGAGCCAGGCACCCTAAGGGACAGTAGAATCTGCTTCCTACTTTGACTCAATCTGTAGGACTCTACAAGAAGCTACAAGAAGGTCGAAGGCTAATTAGGCCATCAGCTCTCAGTCCAGGATGCCTGCTTGTAGGAAGGGAAACTTACCGTCTCTGAGAAGTGAATCCTGACGTTATTCTGCGTTTACAACCATCCTGGATAAAGACACTGTTGTGAGTTGCATGACCCTGTCACTTCTACTTGCACATATTATTTAAGAAATTCAACTGATAAGTTATCTGAGAGTCTTCAAGAGTTGGGGCACCAAGAAAAAGGACGGCATTTCAAGGAGACGAAAGCATTCAGCAGCACTCCAAAAATATTCTGATAAAAGGAATGGACACCATTAAAAAGTGGAAGCAAAAAGGACACTGAAAATAAAAGGTGCAACTGTTTTTCAAAGTTACAAAAATCTTGTTTGTTAATCATTCTTAAGGAATTGGGATATTTTTAAAAACTAATACAACAGGGGGGTCGAGAGCTTAGCATACCAATCAGAACCTTGGGTTCTAATTCAGACTCAGCCACGTTCTAACTGTAGCCTCTGTCTGCCCCTACTGTGTCCTCCCATGACACAGGGAACAACAGCAGTACTTATAAGACACAGTGACCCGGGGATGTCTCAGATAAAGCACTTGACCTATGTCTGGTCTACTGTGATAAAGTGGTACCTGAACTAAATTTCCACTTGTCCACATGAGTGGAAACTGGGTGGAGATATTTTGTGAGGTCTGTTCTTTGGGTGGCTAGTGCATATCATCTTTTAATAGATGGTCTGTAAGCTTCCCAGGTGGCACACTGATAAAGAATCTACTTGCCAATGCAGCAGACGCAAGAGATGTGGGTTCGATCCCTGAGTCAGGGAGATCCTCTGGAGTAAGAAATGGCAACCTGCTCCAGTTTCTTCTTGCCTGGAAAATCCCATGGACAGAGGAACCTGGTGGGCTATAGTCCATGGGGTTGCAAAGAGTCGGATGTGACTGAGCACATAAAGCTTCTTTAATGATGAAAATATATTACTTTATAGTCAGAGAAAAATATAAAGCAGTTTCTCTTAAAAAAACATAACCACTAACTATCCACTAGCAAAGTGGTATCATATGTTTTAATTATGCTGTTTCAGGGTAGTCTTGGGTTGCTTTACCAGAACGGAGAAAAATTGATGGCAAGGCAGTTTTTATAAAAGCAACAATTTAGTGTCCCTGAGACATGCAGAAAATGATTGTGATGAGCCCTTGAGTACCTCCCCACCCCCATGTGTTATACCTTCCTGTAATTCTCTGACATTATCCATCATAAAATATAAGGCCCATCAATAGTTCTTTAGTCACTGACAGCCATTTCCTCCTTGAAAGAATGCACAGCCTGACATGAAAGCTGTAATAGATGTGATTAGAGCGATCTGCAGTTAGGTGGGGAAATATGATACGTGGTCGTCTGGGAAGTCTGCAGTCACTGGAGGCCTACACGATGGATTTATGAACCATGACTCTCTGCAGTCTGATTAGCTCATAGTTTAAGGGGGGTGCGGTTGGGCTTCTATGTAAAAAATCATATGTCAAGTGTTGGTATACTGGTAGGGGCTCGGCCCTTCTGTGTGAAAATGTCTCAGGAAGAAAGCAGGTCTGTGTTTCAGGTTGTCTACAAGGCCCTCAGAGTGGGCAGCGCAGGCCAGGTTACAACAAGCACCTGCAGTCCCATGGTCTGAAGCCACACGGTACCTTCCAGGAGTGCCTGGGGCCTCCTGGAAAACAGGTGACTTCACCTGCTGTGGCAGACCCCACCCCAGGAGGCAGGGCACCACCACCCCATCTGCCCCCCCGCCCGGCCCTGGCCAGGAGGGGCTGCCCTCACGGCATCATGTCAGCACACAGTTAGCTCAGTGCTTCTTGTTTCAGGGAAGGTGCTTCTAAGGAAGGATGTGGCCAAGGCTGGTGGGGCTGTTCCTGTCCTCCTCCTGCTCCTTCTGGGCAGCCTCCAGCTGACTTCCCCCGAGGATGACCCAAATAGCTTCATTTCAGAAGCTAGAGCAGAAAACATTTGCAACTAAATAGAGATGCCATTCGTGAGCTTCTGACAAGCTTGTGGTTGAGCCAACAATCTAGGGACGTATAAAACCTCACGGCTCACCACACACCTAGTTCTACCTAGTGATATGTGCCTTTAAATGGAAAGGAAAATTAGCAGGTCATATCTGATGAGTGCTTCCATTTCTACATCTGACTGTGATTACTGCAGATTTTAATTGTCTGCAGGTTGATAACTCTAAGCTATGGTGACCCAAATGCCAAACTGTCTTTTCACACTAATGAAATAGAGATACTTCTTAAATGTTACTGCTTGATGATCACTATCTTAAACTGTATTTCTGAGGCTGAGATGTGTTCAAGTGAACACTTGCTTAAAAAAAAACTCTGTGTGTGGTTTGCCAAACAGATGAACCATTTCAATGGATTTAGCTGATAGGGCTTTTCTTTTATCTATCTTGTGGGCCTAATAAGAGTACAGGTTTTAAGGAAAGAAAAGTATCATTAATCAAAGCTCTATACACTTTAGCCATACTTTTATTATTTACAATAAAGTAAACTAGTCAATTGTTTCAGTAGTGTTAATAGAACATATTTAGCCAAACTCTCACTGGGCATCTAAGACGACCACTGATACATAAAAGCACAAGCCTTTATCCTTGTACATATCCTGAGATATGCAGATAAAACCACGCTAGTGGCAGAAAGCTCAGCAGTGGCCACAGGACTGGAAAAGGTCAGTTTTCATTCCAATTCTAAAGAAAGACAATGCCAAAGAATGCTCAAACTACCGCACAATTGTACTCATCTCACACGCTAGTAAAATAATGCTCAAAATTCTCCAAGCCAGGCTTCAACAATACATGAACCGGGAACTTCCAGATGTTCAAGCTGGTTTTAGAAAAGGCAGAGGAACCAGAGATCAAATTGCCAACATCCTCTGGATCATCAAAAAGCAAGAGAGTTCCAGAAAAACATCTATTTCTGCTTTCTTGACTATGCCAAAGCTTCTGACTGTGTGGATCACAATATACTGTGGAAAACTCTTCAATAGATGGGAATATCAGACCACCTGACCTGCCTCTTGAGAAATCTGTATGCAGGTCAGGAAGCAACAGTTAGAACTGGACATGGAACAACAGACTGGTTCCAAATAGGAAAAGGAGTACGTCAAGGCTGTATATTGTCACCCTGCTTATTTAACTTATATGCAGAGTACATCATGAGAAACATAGCTGGAAGAAGCACAAGCTGGAATCAAGATTGCTGGGAGAAATATCAATAACTTCAGATGACACCAGCCTTGTGGCAGAAAGTGAAGAGGAACTAAAGAGCCTCTTGATGAAAGTGAAAGAGGAGAGTGAAAAAGTTGGCTTAAAGCTCAACATTCAGAAAACGAAGATCATGGTATCCGGTCCCATCACTTCATGGGAAATAGATGGAGAAACAGTGGAAACAGTGTCAGACTTTATTTTTGGGGGCACCAAAATCACTGCAGATGGTGACTGCAGCCATGAAATTAAAAGACGCTTACTCCTTGGAAGGAAACTTATGACCAACCTAGATAGCATATTAAAAAACAGAGACATTACTTTGCCAACAAAGGTCTGTCTAGTCAAAGCTGTGGTTTTTCCAGTGGTCATGTATGGATGTGAGAGTTGGACTACAAAGAAAGCTGAGCACCAAAGAATGGGTGCTTTTGAACTGTGGTGTTGGAGAAGACTCTTGAGGGTCCCTTGGACTGCAAGGAGATCCAACCAGTACATACTAAAGGAGATCAATCCTGGGTGTTCACTGGAAGGACAGATGCTGAAGCCAAAACGCCAATACTTTGGCCACCTGAAGCAAAGAGCTGACTCATTTGAAAAGACTCTGATGCTGGGAAAGATTGAACGCAGGAGGAGAAGGGGATGACAGAGGATGAGATGGTTGGATGGTATCACTGACTCAACAGACATGAGTTTGAGTAAACTCTGGAGTTAGTGATGGACAAGGAGGCCTGGCGTGCTATGGTCCATGGTGTCACAAAGAGTTGGACATGGCTGAGTGACTGAACTGACCTGATGTGGGTGAAAGAAGAGAACGAAAAAGCTGGCTTAAAACTCAACATTCAGAAAACTAAGGTCATGGCATCCAGTACCATCACTTCCTGGCAAATAGATGGGGAAAAAGTGGAAACAGTGACAGATTTTATTTTCTTGGGCTCCAAAATCACTGTGGACAGTGACTGCAGCCATGAAATTAAAAGACGCTTGTTCCTTGGAAGAAAAGCTATGACCAACCTAGACAGCATATTAAAAAGCAGAGCCATCACACTTTGCCAACAAAGGTCTGTCTAGTCAAAGCTATGTTTTTTCCACTAGTCATGTATGGATGTGAGAGTTGGACCATAAAGAAGACAGAGCACTGAAGAACTGATCCTTTTGAAATGTGGTGCTGGCGAAGACTCTTGAGAGTCCCTTGGAAACTCTCAAAGAGATCAAACCAGTCAATCCTAAAGGGAATCAGCCCTTAATATTCACTGGAAGGACGGTTGCTGAGGTGGCAGCTCTAATACTCTGGCCACCTGATGTGAAGTGCTGACTCACTGGCAAGTACTCTGATGCTGGGAAAGACTGAGGGAAAGAGGAAAAAGGGACAGAGGATGAGATGGTTGGATGGACATGAGTTTGAGCAAACTCAGGGAGATGGTGAAGGACAGGGAAGCCCGTTGTGCTGCAGTCCATGGGATCGCAAAGTGTCAGATACGACTTAGCAACTCAACGACAACAACAATCCTTGTGCTATTCTAGAAAGCTCTGCCCATTCCCAGTCCTGTCGTCCTTTGTTGTTGTTCCATCATGTCCAACTCTCTGAAACACCATGGACTGCAGCATACCAGGCTCCACTGTCCTCTGTGTCATACTGGACAGTATTATAATCGAGCTAGGCAATCATGCAAAAACAAGTCACCTCCCAGCTTGCCCTTCTACAAAATGGGCCTACATGGGTTATTTCCAACAAGTTTAAAGGATAGTAAAGATCTTTGAAATCATTAAAACAGTCCAACAATAGTCAAGTCAGTGACTAAAGGCACCAGGGCCAACCATTTAGTTTTAGTAATTACATATCCTCTGGTGATCACTAATAAAATATTTTTATGGGGCTTTTTCCCTTAAACACACTTTAAGTTTATTTTTTTTTTAATTATTTTTTATTGGCGTATAGTTGCTTTACAATGTTGTGTTAATTTCTACCACATGTGTGCAAAGTCACTTCAAACTCTTTTTGACCCTATATACTATAGCCCACCAGGCTCTGCTATCCATGGGATTCTTGAGGTAAGAATACTAGGGTAGGTTGCTGTGCTCCCCTCCAGAGGAACTTCCTGACCAAGGGATTGAACCCACATCTCTCATGGATCTCCTGCAGTGGCAGGGGGGTTCTTTACCACTAGTGCCACCTGGGAAGCCCAGTTACTCCCGTACAGCAAAATAAATCAGCCATACATTTACATAAATCCTCTCCCTGTTGGACTTTCTTTGCATTCAGGTGAGTTCAAATAGTTTCAAAAGAAGATAAACTTACTCTTTTAAAAAAAGGCATTTATCTAGCTCTTCATTCCCTAGAAACTTTTTGACTGGTGCAGCATGTCCACCTGAGGTTGCTTGACCTCTTGATTGTCTATCTACTGAGCTGACAGGTAGATTATCCACGTCTTCACAAGTGTCCTTTTTGTGGAGCTTCCTGTGCTATGTAGAATAAATGAGGCACATTTACTGATGACATTTAGGGCATCTCCCATGAAGTTCTTTCTACTCACAGTGATTCTTTATTGTGTCAGGGATCAGGAGAATTCTTAGAATTCTATATTCCAGTTCTTTAGTAGGTTGCTCATTGAGTTCCAGGGGGAGAAGAAAAACTCCACACAAAACACTGATCTATTAAGAAGGTCTGGCATTTAAAACAAGCAGTGCTGAGATCCGGATGAAGCTGATGCGCGTGAGAACGAGTCAAGGGAGGCAGGTGCTGTGCAGGTAATTTAAGGTTTGTCTTTGCAACAGAATTTGGCTCAGTTTAGATAAATAAGCCATCAGTATGAGCCATTATCCCAGTAGAAATAAATAAAAACAAAGAAAGGTACAATAAGAGGAAGGGCCACTGTATTTCACAGATTATCTGTCAGCTGTGGGAGGGGAGAAGAAGGAATTGGGGAAAGAAAACAATCACTGCATTTTATATTCCTTTGGATTTTCCAGAGAAGGGGATGCAATTCAGTATGTTCTCACTCTTGCTGTCCTTGACCTTGACACTGTTTTCTTGTGTCCCTTTTTCTATTTGTACAACGACCTTTGTTTTCCTCTCATATTTGACCTCATGCGTCCTCCGTGGGGTTAATAATAATCCTCCATTCATGGCACTCTTTCAGGGCTCACTTTATCAATAGACACTTTCAATAATAAGCATAAGATGTAGCCACATGTTTGTGTTTTTAAGAATACTTACTTGGCTATGCTAGCCAGGTCTTAGTTGTTGCACGTGGGATCTTCCATCTTAATGTTGCAGCATCAGGACTCTTGGTTGCGACCTGTGGAAACGCGTCTCCTGACTAGGGATTGAAACTTGGCCCCCTGCATTGGGAGCATGGAGTCTTCATCACTGAACCACCAGTGAAGTGCCTGTATCCACATTCTTGGAACTTGGCAATTTTGGTTTAGAGTGCCCAGATTTTCCAATTGAAGTCCAAAATTCTTGGGTGTTTCAGCTTCTCCTGGTTGGACCAAAATATGGTGGAGTCTATTGGTCATTTGGGAGCTGGTGGAATTTGTTTTTCCTCCCATTTTTCTCGTAACTGGATGGTCGCCTTGGATCATGTCGGGCACTTCTTTTGCTGGTTGTGGGAGGGCATGAAGCAGCTCCTGTCTCACTGAAAACAGATGCCCAGAGACGCTTTTCCACTGGCTTTATTCTGCTTTTCTAGGGAGTGACCACTGCAGAGCGAAGCGAGCTTGCAGACAGTGATGGTGTTGGTGACAGTCTGTTCCGTCTCCCCCAGCTCTGGCCAGACACAGCCTCTGGGTTGGTCTGAGGCACTTGGGGCAAGAAGATACTCAAAGGCGTTTTTTAATCGTGTAAAGCTGAACATCATTCACAAAAATAGTCATTATGGCTACTATTTACTGTTTATGTGTCAGGCTTATAGATAACCACATTAATTCTTTTTGAAAACTATATATCTGGCTGTGCCAGGTCTTAGTTGTAGCACACGGGATCTTCAATTTTTGTTGCAGTATGTGGGATCTTAGTTCCTTGAGCAGGGATCAAAACCGGGCCCCTCTGCATTGGGAGCATGAAATCTTAGCCACTGGACCACCAGGAAAGTCCCTCTTTTTCTTTTTAAGGAAGGGGAAACTGTGCTAACACTAACATTTTAAAATCAGGAAAGATCTAACCCTTAGCTTAGAACTTCATTGAGCTGAACTGTAAAGCACTCACGGATAAGATGTTACCAAGATGTAAAATCCTGTTGGCGGTGGTCTGCAGAGGGGAGCTGTACTTGAGGACGAGCTCCAGTGATGCGGCAGGTAGGGATGAATCCCCGGGCTCTGGATCCAGAGGTTGGTGGCCCCGGTTTGAATCTTGGCCCTGCCACCTGTTAAGTCTGGGCCTTTGGACAAGTTATGTATAAACTCCCTGTGCCTCACTTTCCTTATCTGCAAGATGGGAAAACAGTATCGACTTTACTCAGGTGGTTGTGAAGATTAAATGAGCTAATCTAATGGGCTGCTATCCGAGAGAACTTCCTCCAGTGGTAGAAATCGTCTCTTCTCTGCTGCCCAACAATGTGGCCACCAGCCACATGAGCCCCTGCCACACAGGTAGCTGGTATGTCTGAGAAAAGGAAAACTTTATTTATTTTGATTTGACTTAGTTCAAATTTAAGTTGCCCTACGTGGCTAGGGAGGGTTTCCCTGGTGGCTTAGTGGCAAAGAACCCACCTGCAGATGCAGGAGATGTATGTTCGATCCCCGGGTTGGGAAGATCCCCTGGAGGAAGAAGTGGCAACCTACTCCAGTTTTCTTGCTTGGAAATCCCCATGGACAGAGGAGCTTGGTGGGCTACAGTCAGTCCACGGGGTCACAAAGAGTCAGATATTAGTTAGTGACTGAACAACAACCATACTAGGGCAGCCTAGTATGAGGCAATCATACTAGGCTTCACAGATTTAAAGCATTTACAGCTGTGCCTGGAACTATGTGCTGTCTGCCATTACCACCCTGACACAGAGCACCATCCACGCGTGCTCCCCCGGCTCCCAGATAACACCACTGCGGAGTCTGCCGTGGCCTGCTGTCAGTCTGCACTGCAAGAACACTCTAACAATTTTTAATACAATGTTTTAAAGTTGATAGGTTGTATTCTCATTTTTATTCAGTTCAAGAAAATTTCTTTATTTGGTTGCCCAGCATGTAGGATCTTAGTTGCCTGACCAGGGATTGAACCTACACCCCCTGAAGTGGATACACCTCCTGAAGTGGAAGCGTGGAGTCTTAACCACTGGACTGACCGGGAAGTCCCAACTATCTTGTCATTATCATCATCCCATCCCATCTTGAGTCTTTATAGCACTAATCCCTATCTAAAATTAGGTCATTTATTGATCTTTCTTACAGGACTAGAATACAAGCTCCATGAGAACAGGGCTTTTTGTCTTCCATTATAATACAAGCATTTAGAGCGTGGAATGCCTCCCTCTAGTAATCTGAGCTGGCCTTTTAATAAGAAAGGGTTCTAGTTGAGAATTAGTGGTAATTTCAATCTCTGGTCTGACCCCCCTCCACCCCCCACCACATTAGGTAGTGTATATTGTATTAGTGACATGAGAGGACTTGGAAATATCAATACTGCCTTGTTGGGCATGGGATAAGCCAAAGGAGGAAGCAGTGCCAGTTCACGCAGGCCTCTGGGAAGTTTACAAATAAAAATGCCCCAAATCTCTCAAGCCACGTACAAAGGAGATATAGTTTAATTTCAGTGGGAGGGGAAGAGGGGCTTGTTGAGGACGCTCTGCAGAGCCCGTGACATACAGGATCCCACTGGGCACAGCTTACTGACACCTGGACAATTAGCTCTGTTAGGGGCTGACTGTGTGTGTTTGCCAGCACTAACATGGGCACAGTGCCAAACCTGAAAGGTGGCTCTACCTGTGGGAACTGAGCTGGCTTCATATTTTCTCACCTCTCCAGTGGAGGCAGAAACTCAGAAATTCAGGAAATGCTCATGCCAAGCTTTGATGATGGTTTTTCTGGTCCATGATGGAACGAGAGAAAAAGGACAATGCGGTGACTTTTCCATAAGGCTAAGTTTATTTGGTTCAGAGGGTGAGTCTTTATTTTCATTTTAGAAATTCCCAATTGAAAAATCCACCGTTCCATGAATTCTGCAGGAATTTGAGTCACCAAGAGGTTTATGTGATGGCCAGGAGCTTAACATCATCGTCTTTTTTTTAATAATTTAGTATTATGGAAGTTCACTTTATTTAATGGGCTGCCTTGGGTCTTAGTTGCGGCATGTGGGATGTTCGTTGCATCAGGTGGGGCTTTTTGTTGCTGCAAGCGGACTCACCAGTAGTGGCTCATGAGCTCAGTTGCTCCAAGGCATGTGGTATTAGCTCCTTGACCAGGGATCGAACACACATCCCCTGCATCGCAAGGCAGATTCTTAACCACTGGACCACAAGAGAAGTCCTCTCAATTTTGGCTTCTAATTTTTCTTTTGACGTTTAGGAGGCCCATTACAACAGGTCAAGCAACCATGCTTCCTTTTACATATGCATTGAGGTTAAAGGTCAAGCCAGCATATGTTCTAAAGTGCTCACTGTGTACTCAGTCCTATGCCTACAGCTTATTGGGGATGTGAGGCTCAGCCGCCAGAGTACAAAGAAAACAAAGTATAATTAAATCCTTGTGAGGATGCCAAGTCAGGGACCAGGGGAAGGGTAACCCAGCACAATACCTGGAGCTCTTTCTCATTTACCTGCCTGTCTACCGTATGAGACTTTGTGAATCCCAGACAGGTGGAGGCCACATCCCAATCATGTTAGTGTTCCTGGTACCTTACAAATCACTGGGCACGTGGAGCTGCCTGAGAGACATCGAGTGGCTAAGGCCGCAGTGGCCTAGGCGGTCTCAAGAGGCCAGGACTGAAGCTGACCCTCAAGGATAGGCAGGGTTTACACAGGAGGAGGGGAGAATGAAGTTTTGAGAGTCACAGAGAGACCACTAACTATACTGTCCCATATGGAAAAAGCATTCCGGCGAGTGGTGAAAAATAAAGTCAAATAGAAAAGTGAGGGCTGGATTTGAGCTGCTTATTCAAAGTCACTCAGAAAAGCTGAGCTGGAAGAGAGAGGAAATGGGGGGAAAGTTGAGTTTTTACCCATTAGAGCCAAAGTGCTACCAGAGGGAATTGAACCTGGCAGGGATGCTGCAGTGAGGAAGGGAGGGGCCGGGAAGGCAGCAGCCACACAGCCTGAGGCGCCAGGGACTCGGGGTGAACAAGGCCAAAGGCAGAACCTCCTTGTACCGAGGGCTCACATGCCAGGCGCTGAGCTACCCTGAGTGTTACAAACATTCTGAGGATTAGAGAGCCTCCTCCTACCTCACAGGGCTAGCAAACAAGCCGAAGGGGGTAAATGAGCTCCTTAAAGTCACTACTAGCCAGGGGCTGGGTGGGGCTTCATCTCTTACTCCACAGCCACACCCTTAGCCGCGAACTCCTAGGTTCTTGGCAGGTGAAGGTGAAACTCTTCATGCCCTATGGGGGCAGAACACCCTTTGCCCCATATTCCGCCTGTTAAAACTTTTCTTCTGCTCTTTCCTTTTCCTATGTTTTAAGCCTCTCTAGTCTACTTTTTTTTTTTTTTTAGGCTGCTATCCGAGAGAACTTCCTCCAGTGGTAGAAATCGTCTCTTCTCTGCTGCCCAACAATGTGGCCACCAGCCACATGAGCCCCTGCCACACAGGTAGCTGGTATGTCTGAGAAAAGGAAAACTTTATTTATTTTGATTTGACTTAGTTCAAATTTAAGTTGCCCTACGTGGCTAGGGAGGGTTTCCCTGGTGGCTTAGTGGCAAAGAACCCACCTGCAGATGCAGGAGATGTATGTTCGATCCCCGGGTTGGGAAGATCCCCTGGAGGAAGAAGTGGCAACCTACTCCAGTTTTCTTGCTTGGAAATCCCCATGGACAGAGGAGCTTGGTGGGCTACAGTCAGTCCACGGGGTCACAAAGAGTCAGATATTAGTTAGTGACTGAACAACAACCATACTAGGGCAGCCTAGTATGAGGCAATCATACTAGGCTTCACAGATTTAAAGCATTTACAGCTGTGCCTGGAACTATGTGCTGTCTGCCATTACCACCCTGACACAGAGCACCATCCACGCGTGCTCCCCCGGCTCCCAGATAACACCACTGCGGAGTCTGCCGTGGCCTGCTGTCAGTCTGCACTGCAAGAACACTCTAACAATTTTTAATACAATGTTTTAAAGTTGATAGGTTGTATTCTCATTTTTATTCAGTTCAAGAAAATTTCTTTTATTTGGTTGCCCAGCATGTAGGATCTTAGTTGCCTGACCAGGGATTGAACCTACACCCCCTGAAGTGGATACACCTCCTGAAGTGGAAGCGTGGAGTCTTAACCACTGGACTGACCGGGAAGTCCCAACTATCTTGTCATTATCATCATCCCATCCCATCTTGAGTCTTTATAGCACTAATCCCTATCTAAAATTAGGTCATTTATTGATCTTTCTTACAGGACTAGAATACAAGCTCCATGAGAACAGGGCTTTTTGTCTTCCATTATAATACAAGCATTTAGAGCGTGGAATGCCTCCCTCTAGTAATCTGAGCTGGCCTTTTAATAAGAAAGGGTTCTAGTTGAGAATTAGTGGTAATTTCAATCTCTGGTCTGACCCCCCTCCACCCCCCACCACATTAGGTAGTGTATATTGTATTAGTGACATGAGAGGACTTGGAAATATCAATACTGCCTTGTTGGGCATGGGATAAGCCAAAGGAGGAAGCAGTGCCAGTTCACGCAGGCCTCTGGGAAGTTTACAAATAAAAATGCCCCAAATCTCTCAAGCCACGTACAAAGGAGATATAGTTTAATTTCACTGGGAGGGGAAGAGGGGCTTGTTGAGGACGCTCTGCAGAGCCCGTGACATACAGGATCCCACTGGGCACAGCTTACTGACACCTGGACAATTAGCTCTGTTAGGGGCTGACTGTGTGTGTTTGCCAGCACTAACATGGGCACAGTGCCAAACCTGAAAGGTGGCTCTACCTGTGGGAACTGAGCTGGCTTCATATTTTCTCACCTCTCCAGTGGAGGCAGAAACTCAGAAATTCAGGAAATGCTCATGCCAAGCTTTGATGATGGTTTTTCTGGTCCATGATGGAACGAGAGAAAAAGGACAATGCGGTGACTTTTCCATAAGGCTAAGTTTATTTGGTTCAGAGGGTGAGTCTTTATTTTCATTTTAGAAATTCCCAATTGAAAAATCCACCGTTCCATGAATTCTGCAGGAATTTGAGTCACCAAGAGGTTTATGGTGATGGCCAGGAGCTTAACATCATCGTCTTTTTTTTAATAATTTAGTATTATGGAAGTTCACTTTATTTAATGGGCTGCCTTGGGTCTTAGTTGCGGCATGTGGGATGTTCGTTGCATCAGGTGGGGCTTTTTGTTGCTGCAAGCGGACTCACCAGTAGTGGCTCATGAGCTCAGTTGCTCCAAGGCATGTGGTATTAGCTCCTTGACCAGGGATCGAACACACATCCCCTGCATCGCAAGGCAGATTCTTAACCACTGGACCACAAGAGAAGTCCTCTCAATTTTGGCTTCTAATTTTTCTTTTGACGTTTAGGAGGCCCATTACAACAGGTCAAGCAACCATGCTTCCTTTTACATATGCATTGAGGTTAAAGGTCAAGCCAGCATATGTTCTAAAGTGCTCACTGTGTACTCAGTCCTATGCCTACAGCTTATTGGGGATGTGAGGCTCAGCCGCCAGAGTACAAAGAAAACAAAGTATAATTAAATCCTTGTGAGGATGCCAAGTCAGGGACCAGGGGAAGGGTAACCCAGCACAATACCTGGAGCTCTTTCTCATTTACCTGCCTGTCTACCGTATGAGACTTTGTGAATCCCAGACAGGTGGAGGCCACATCCCAATCATGTTAGTGTTCCTGGTACCTTACAAATCACTGGGCACGTGGAGCTGCCTGAGAGACATCGAGTGGCTAAGGCCGCAGTGGCCTAGGCGGTCTCAAGAGGCCGGGACTGAAGCTGACCCTCAAGGATAGGCAGGGTTTACACAGGAGGAGGGGAGAATGAAGTTTTGAGAGTCACAGAGAGACCACTAACTATACTGTCCCATATGGAAAAAGCATTCCGGCGAGTGGTGAAAAATAAAGTCAAATAGAAAAGTGAGGGCTGGATTTGAGCTGCTTATTCAAAGTCACTCAGAAAAGCTGAGCTGGAAGAGAGAGGAAATGGGGGGAAAGTTGAGTTTTTACCCATTAGAGCCAAAGTGCTACCAGAGGGAATTGAACCTGGCAGGGATGCTGCAGTGAGGAAGGGAGGGGCCGGGAAGGCAGCAGCCACACAGCCTGAGGCGCCAGGGACTCGGGGTGAACAAGGCCAAAGGCAGAACCTCCTTGTACCGAGGGCTCACATGCCAGGCGCTGAGCTACCCTGAGTGTTACAAACATTCTGAGGATTAGAGAGCCTCCTCCTACCTCACAGGGCTAGCAAACAAGCCGAAGGGGGTAAATGAGCTCCTTAAAGTCACTACTAGCCAGGGGCTGGGTGGGGCTTCATCTCTTACTCCACAGCCACACCCTTAGCCGCGAACTCCTAGGTTCTTGGCAGGTGAAGGTGAAACTCTTCATGCCCTATGGGGGCAGAACACCCTTTGCCCCATATTCCGCCTGTTAAAACTTTTCTTCTGCTCTTTCCTTTTCCTATGTTTTAAGCCTCTCTAGTCTACTTTTTTTTTTTTTTTCTTACTCTTTTTTGGCTTGGGCTAACCAGGAGAATACTAGTAGTTTTTTTGTTTGTTTGTTTTGTGAGTTTTTTGAGTGGACCATTGAATTTGTTACAGTTTTGCTTCTGTCTTACCTTATCGTGCATGCCCTATGGGGGCAGAACACCCTTTGCCCCATATTCCGCCTGTTAAAACTTTTCTTGTGCTCTTTCCTTTTCCTATGTTTTAAGCCTCTCTAGTCTACTTTTTTTTTTTTTTTTTCTTACTCTTTTTTGGCTTGGGCTAACCAGGAGAATACTAGTGGTTTTTTTGTTTGTTTGTTTTTTTTGTGAGTTTTTTGAGTGGACCATTGAATTTGTTACAGTTTTGCTTCTGTCTTACCTTTTGGTTTTCCTGCCTGTCAGACACGTGGGGTCTTAGCTCTCTGACTAGGGACTGAACTCACATCCCTTGCATTGGAAGGTGAAGTCTTAACCATGGAAAGTCCCCAGTGCTTTTTCTTGATGCTCATGAAAAAAGCATGTTTCTTTGCTCCTAAGGCTGAAGAAAATTCTGGACTATACTGGACTAAGAAGCTAGTTCTATTAAGGAGCCACAAGCTTCCTCTGCTCCTCAGTGTGGAAATGTGTGTAAAGGTGTATACTTCTTTGGTTTATTATCAAACAAGTGTTTTAAGACATCTGGACTTCCAAAACTGTTGCTGACTCATTTAAAATGTAACTCCTAATTTCTAAAAGTTTGCCTTTCTAATTGTTTGCCTTACTTGATAAATTATCATCTTAGTAATACAATTTAAATCATTCCCTCTGTTTTACTGACATTTTAAGTTTTCCTGGTTGGTTAGAGGAGAGGCTTGGGATTTCTCGCTTCATACAGAAGGTTGAATTAAGTGTAGTTTCTAACACTTTCTTTATTCAGATGGAGATTGAGTCTGCCTGTTCAGATTGAAAATTGGATGGCTAACCAGCTTGGGAAGGGGAGAGAGAGGAGGACGGGACTCCTTCCTGAGACAAACCCAATCCAGAGCGCTGAAAGTAACACCCCTTGGGTCTTGCTGAGGAGCTGGTCTGCTTCTGCAGCCTGACTCACCTGCTTGGAACACCTTCTATGGAAGACTGTCTTCTTCCTCAGAGAATCTATACACAGTCACTATTTTACAGCTGAGGCAAGATACTGTTGGTCGTTTTGGTCCAAAAAATACAGAATAGGCATGTAAATTTTATGACTTGAGATATGTAAGGGCAATCAGAATTTGAGGGGGAGCATCCTCCTGGTGAACCCCAATTTCGAGTCTAAGTCAGGCAGTGGTGTTCCTGGGGGAGACCGGCCAGGTCTGGAGACCTTGTGGGCCATTATGGCCGGGGAAGGGGCACTTTCGGCATTGGGTGGGTGGAGGCTGGGGTACCACTGAACAGCCTATGACACATAGGATGTCCCCCCTCAAGGCAGAATGCTCTGGCCCCGAAGGTCGCAGCACTGGGTTGGAGGCAGTCTAATCGGAGGCAGACCTTTTCTCCCTCCTGACTTGAGGTTTATCCTGCTCTCCTTGGGGTTCTGGGATTGCTAGTAAACTGATGGAGCACTCAGGAGGGACAGTCCCAGCCATGCAGCCTCCTTCCTATAACAGAGGGCTCCTGACCTGGGAGGAGAGGCAACCGTCAGTGAGAGACCACCAGGCTGCCTGTCTGAGAGGGTTTCTCCACACCTTCAACTCTTGGTGAGGTAGGTGTGTACAAAGGCACTGCTTCACACATCTCACTGTTTTGCATCAGGATATATGCATTTCCTTTTATCCCCCTTTTGCTCAGAAGAAAGAAGCTGTATGTAAAATTTGCATAAGAATACAATCATTTTCTTCCCACTGTCGGAACAGTTTGAGATTTTGTTTTTCCTGTTTGAATGCTTCAGTGAACTGGGAAATGGGGAGGGTGAATGTAAGATAATTCTGGAAACCCCCAAAGGGGACTCCAAATTTACAGTGATAAAGCTGCATATTTCTGCAGACGTTAAATGGATATATCCAAATTGACCCAATATACACTTTCAACAGGGGTACTTTGATCTAAACGTTCAGGGCACCCCTAGAAATGTTGATGTTCAGAGGCTTTAATGTTTCTTGAATGCAAAGGAATTCCTGTCTGAAAGGAGACCATTTTCTGTTACTGTTTTTAGTCACTGAGTTGTATCTCTTTGAGACCCCATGGACTGTAGCCCACCAGGCTCCTCTGTCCATGGGATTCTCCAAGCAAGAATACTGGAGTGGCTTGCCATTTTCTTCTCCAGGGGACTGTCCTGCTCCAGGAATTGAAACCGCATCCCCAAGCCCAGGAGACCACTAAATACTTGCATATATCTTATGAGGGTTCTAAAGACTCCTAAGAAATTTATGAAGCCATACCCAAACTCTTAATCTTTTACATGTGGTGGCACTTTTAGAAAAGATTTCCAGGCCGGGAGAAATGAAACTACAGGCTTCATGGCCACCAGGAAACCCTGTTTACAAAAAAGGGCCATAATTTAAACTTTGTAATTTACACAAATATACTGGAGAAATTAAAGAAATGTATTAAGCTGGTAATTTTAAAAATGGTCTTCTACTTTAAAAATGTCGATTCCAAAGTATATTACTCAGGTTATAAAATCCCAGTTTAGAAATAAGATACAGGTGCAAACTGAAAAGCTACTTATCTTCTTCAAAAAGCTTCTGCATTAAGTACAGGAAGGTATTCCAACAGAACACAGAAGATGCATGAAGAACTATTAAAATACTCTTGAGGCAAACCCTTTCATACATTGTTCAGTGACTTTGGGGAGGTAAATGAAGGTTCTGTTTCCCTCTGTTGGGGGATATAAAGTATCGCTGTGCAGTCTTTCAGTGGAGAAACCACCTTTCTCTGAGCATCTCTCCGAGTGAGGCACCTCTGGAGGACAGCTGAGAAACGCCAACAAGTAAAACAGATGCGAACCGGCCGCTACTGGAGCTCACATTCCCGAGGGGGAGGGGCAGATGATCCTACACATTATCACTTCATACCCCAAAAGTGGGATTTTTGCCAACAGGCTACATTAAACTGAAGTTACTAAATTCCTTACCGACCATTATTTAAGAGTAGATAAATCTAAACATGAGCATACAAGTAAAATGAGCTATAATGTACGAAACTGTTATCTCTATCATTTGCTCTTAAAAACTCTCAGACAATATTACATTGTGTTAACCTATAAAACTACTCTACTCCATTAGCTAAATTTTTTTTTTTGAGTAATGTTTTAAGATGCCATACTTATCTGACAAAGTCTTAGTATCAACAATTGCATTATCCTTTAATGCAACTTACAGTAATATTTATTTTCTAAAATCCCTAATTCTCTTTGGACTGATGGTGAAGCAGTTAGCTAACTTTTTACCTCAAGACTTGTAAAGAAATTAAAATAGGGAAAACACACCTTATCACCTCAGAATTCCTGCAAACCATCTGCTCCATATTTGTTGTTGTTACTGTTTGGTTTTTTCAATTTTATTTTTTCAGATTCGAGGATAACTGCTTTACAGTGTTGCATCGGTTTCTGCCATACAACAAGGTGAATCGGCTCTAGGTATACACATGCTAGCTCTTTTTGAACACTTATTTTTAAAGCCCAAATTAAGACAGCAAAATCAATTGATATATAATTGGCTTCAGATGTGAAAACTACAATGTAAAATCTCTAAATAGTGCATTGTTATTTAAATATACTGTTTAGATGTACCTTCAACCACGTGTGTGTATGTATGGGTGCATCAAGTTAAAGTAAATCAGTAATAACTTGTGTATAATTGAGGAGAGAAGACTAGCAGCTCCCGAACAGACCATCAGTCCCTGGAAGGCAGAGTTCCAGCAAAGGAGGCTTTGTCTTCGTCTTGCCTCTGCATGGTCTGTCCACAGGCAAGACGTATTGCCCTCACTGCAACATGTGATTCTGCTTTTCCTTCTTACTCTTTTTTTTTCTGATTCCCCTTCTGACTGGTCAGTTGTGAAAATAGTGGGGGTGCCTCACTCGGGGAAGAACTCACGTTTCTAACGGTCTCCGTGTTACCCTATGTTGGGGCCACTTCAGAAGCATTCTCCCTTTGAGGAATGCCATGGTCAAGGCTGTCTTTGGCCAGGCATCCGCTGTGCACTGACCGGTCCCTCAGTCCCTCTGTTGTTTTCTGGCTTCACTGCTTTTTGTTGTGGAGAGCGGGCTTAGTTGCCCTGCGGCATGAGGGATCTTAGTTCCTCGACCAGGGATCAACCCGAGTCTCCTGGGTTGGAAGGCGGATTTTAACCTCTGGACCACCAGAGAGGTCCCTGACCGGTCCCTTCTGGCAGCTCTTCGTCATGCTGCACTTGCCCCCGATCTCGTAACCCACGGTGCAAGGGCCTCTGGAAGCTGTCAGGGGTCCCCGTAACTAGTCACTCTGGCCTTCCCCAGGCAGCACCTTGGCAGCTCCTAAGGATTTTTTTCATCTTGCTCCTGTGCCCCTGGCCTTGTACATGCACATGTAAAGGGCTGCAGGGGATAATACAGCAGGAGTGGTATCTTCCAGTTTCAGCAGTATGAGCTACATTACGTGTCAGGCTCACATGGGCAGGAGGGCAGGGGCAGGTAGACCAAGAGAGTGGCTTAGCTATCTCCCCTTTAGAGGGGTGGGATTTGTAAATATATTCAAATTTGTCTGATTCAAACAAGGGAAATGATTTTCATGTCACCACTTAGTAATTTCACCAGATGTAGAGTGTACCCACGTACAAAGGGCTGACACAATGACCATCAAAAAGACTTCTAAAATATATATATTTTTATTTCTGGATATGGCACTTTAAATGTGTCTATACTTATAACAGGAGTCTACAATTTATAGGACTGTAAATATAGCTGTAAGGTCCTACACATTCACTGTATCATTCAGAATCAGAAGAGGAGTTAACTGTCAAAATGGAATTGTAGGGAAGAAAGAAAACCTGGCACGATTTTTCAGAACTGGATGGAAGCAGCCAGGTGCCCTACTTACAGATGGTGAACACGAGAGCTTTAACAGACAAAAAACTGGGACCTTCATCTAAAAAACTCAGTAGGCTTTTAAGACTTTTTTTCCTAAGATTTTTCTTTTAATGTGGACCATTTTTTAAAATCTTTATTCAATTTCTTATAATATTGCTTCTGTTTTGCATTTTGGTTTTTTGCCCTGAGGCACATGGGATCTTAGCTTCCTGACCAGGGATCGAACCAGCAGCCCCTGCATTGGAAGGCAAAGTCTTAACCACTGGGCCACCAGCAAAGTCCCTTATGAGACTTCTAAAGGCAGAATTTTAATGTGCTAGATGAAGTTGTGCTCTGTCACTGGGCAGTCCTGATAAAGGGCTTCGAAGCATTTTATTCAGGCTAAGAAGCCTGGGTGATTCACTTTAGGGCTCAACAGTTCGCGCTGCTGAATAGTTCAACCTTCCCACAAGGATACTTCTGTGGGCCGCTAACACTAATGTACCAAGGCCTCACAGCATCTCTCGTGGAAAGAAACTGACCCCAACTGCTTACCAACTCCTAACTTCACTCGGTTTTCCTTTGAGATTCAGAGACGGATAATCTACTTCCCACTTGAGTTTCAGACTCAAGATCAAAAGCCACCCAGGAAGGTCCTATGGGCCTCTGGGCCTACATGGGAAGGCCCTCTACTGTGCCGATAGCCTGCTGGCGGGTAGAGGTCAAGGCGCCGTCCATTCCAGGCTTAGTCAATGAGCATCAAACTGCTGAGTTCCATTCTACAACTGAATGAGACACAAGAACACCGCCGAACACATAGCACGTCTTCTGGAAGGTCTCACCTCTGGCCATATTTGTTCCAATTTAGATTCTACCCCCCGACCCCCACCCAAAACCCCATGTCTTTGGCCTCAGACAGTAATGTAGCACTTTGCTCATCTCTGAACCAAGTCCTAATACCACGCCTCACTATACTGAGAAATCACTTTCTGTTGAAAACTGACTCCAGCACTTTCTTGATGGGGATGAATTCCTCACTTGAAACCCATCACACAATTCAAAGGCCGAGAAGGATGACGTATCTCCTTCCTCGGTCGTCAAAGACTATGTCCTACCTGCCTCCCCCAGCCCTACCCCCATCCAGTGCAACAGGACGTCAGTGAGCAGGTATCTCGATGGCTGAAAGCTGCTGCTCTGTTTCCCAGGGATTTTCTAGTCTGCTCACCATGATTCAACCAAAAGATAAAGATGACTCACTATCGAAGACAAGGATGACCCCTCCTTGAAAAGGACAGGCTCTGCCTAGTAACTTCTGCTATATTCCCAGAACAGAAAACTGAAAAAACAGCAAAGCCTTTCTTCATCTTTCTCACCAATGTGCAAGACAGGTATTTCTAAAAACTGGATCTATTCCCACATGGCACAGCCACTGAGGGAGACATGACACTAGTGTCCTTTACCTGAGTCGATGCTTGTGACAGTTGGAGAAACAGGGGCTCCTTCGATGTCTGAAGTGTGGCAGGAACCTCATCACATACACTCGTCATTGTAAGAGAACTGACATTGGAAACCATTAGAAAAATACGGCGGCCTCTGGATGATTAAGCCATGACAGGAAGGGACCTGTACCTTGGGGAGCCAGGGTTTTCACAGTGAGGTTACACTCAAGGTGGTCCTTTGAATTTCCCGGTGGACTGTGTGACTTTAAGAAAATCAGTACTGTAATAATCCTGGGAATTATCATTAATATGTGGCAGCAATGTCACATAAGAAATGCCTCAGATGGACTTTCCTGGTGGTCCAGTGGCCAAGACTCCCAATGCAGGGGCACAGGTTTGATCTCTGGTCAGGGAACCTAGATCCCACATGCAGAAACTAAGACGCAGCACAGCCAAACAAATAAAAAGAAATGCCTCATAAATCCTCTTCAGTTTAGTTCAGTCGCTCAGTCGTGTCCGACTCTTTGTGACCCCATGAATCACAGCATACCAGGCCTCCCTGTCCATCACCAACTCCCAGAGTTCACTCAGATTCACGTCCATTGAGTCCGCGATGCCATCCAGCCATCTCATCCTCGATCGTCCCCTTCTCCTCCTGCCCCCAACCCCTCCCGGCATCAGTCTTTTCCAGTGAGTCAGCTCTTTGCATGAGGTGGCCAAAGTACTGGAGTTTCAGCTTTAGCATCGTTTCTTCCAAAGAAATCCCAGGGTTGATCTCCTTCAGAATCCATGGGTCTAAATGTAACATCTTAAGTGTTGTCAAAGAAGTAACAAAGAGAAAGATTGTAGCAGCAGAATATCCTATGCCTAGAATTCCATTATCAAAAGCATTCTTCTGTTTTGTTTTCTTTATTGTAGCTTTTAGCATCTCAGGCTTGTTCTTCTGTGCTTCTGCTGCTGCTGTGTCGCTTGTCCGACTCTGTGCGACCCCAGAGACGGCAGCCCACGAGACTCCCTGGTCCCTGGGATTCTTCAGACAAGAACACTGGAGTGGGTTGCCATTTGCTAGCTGATGGAACTGCACTGCTCATTTCCGAGAATCAGCTAGTGGGAAGGATCTCGAAAAGAGGACAACACTTATTCCCTCTTCCCTTACAGGCCCAGAGGAGTAGAGAATTTTTGCTTCAGGTGGTTATTTCTGATAAAGTGGTATACAGAGATAATCATAAAAGTATTCATTTGCTCCCCAGTGTGGAAACTCGGGTAAAAACATAAACTCTGGTTTTCTGATTAACAAAGGGGTCTTTTGAGACATCTGTGAGATGCCTTCAGAGATTATGCCGAGGTTCTATAAAACGTAACCTTTCACCTACAAAAGGCTGCTTTCTAACTGGTTGCCTTACTTGATAATTTGTTGTCCTGATCATAATATTTAAAATAGCATCTGCAATTTTTTCCCCCTCAAGGAATAAATCAATACTCATGAGGTGTCCTTATTTGATTTTTTGGCTGGCCAGAAGAACTTGGTATTCTTCTCTTTTCCTTTCATGCATAAAGTATAAATAAACAGTGCGTCTCTGGTTCAAGCAAATTTTTAAAATCTTTATGTTACTTAAATAGTCACACCCAAATCCAGCTGGTGGATAATAGGCACAAAAGCATGGGACAAACTCATCTGCTAAAGAACAAAAGAGAGGAACTGTTTTTTAAAGGTTTTTTTTTTTTTTTAATAATTACACATATACATTAATTCAGAGCTGTTCCCCTCCACCCCCCAACTTCTTCCTAAATTGAAGAGCTCAAAATCTGGTCTAACTCAATTGGCCTCGTTACCATCATGTTCCACTTAAATCCTTGTGCAGACAGTATTTATTGGGTTCTCTACTGTTCACAGGAACCTCTAGCTCTGCTCCTGGGCCACAGACAGAGTCCTAACCCCACTGATCCACTTCATACATGTACTGTGAATGACAGTGAATAGCCTCATCTTTGTTGTAACGGACAGAGCATCATTCTTGTCATTGACAAATCATCATTCCCAGGTTTGGGCTTAGTACAAATGGGACACATCTTTTCCTTCTTCAAACACAAACTCCAGTTCGACTCATCTTTTTGGACCACTGTGATTCTGCTTCTCAACTGTGTTTTACCTGGCAGCATGTATGGGGCAGATGTATGGGAAAAAGTCAGGTGCAACTAAACTGTCAGGAATATGACTGGACTTCTGGCTGTGAAATTTGAGTCATGTTTGAGTAATGAAGTAAACAGACTAAAATGCAGCACAAGCACAAGAGTCAGCCCTTAACCAGTATCTTTCAAAAAATGATTTCAGCTAAGAAAAAAAAAAATCTATTCATCTTCACAACCTGCTGACTCTTGAAAGAATGACTGACATCATTCCACTAAAAAAAATAAAATAAAATAAAAAAAGCCTCTCCAGCTTGTCTTCCTAGAAAAGGGTAATTTTCCTCTTGATTAAATGTTTATTATAGAAAACAAAGCCAAGAGAAAAAAATCATATAGTTAAGAATCGTCTTTTAAAATAAGACATGGGATGTGAGAGTGCTTTATTACCTGTAAAGCCCCACACAAATGCAAAGAAAGTAGGCTTAGAATCATCTCTGGTATCAGGTAGGCCTCGGTCCTGGTAACAATCTTCCGAGGAGGGAAGTAGGTGTCTAAGGTGCTGTTATGCCCAAACTGCAGAAGTCAGAGTAAGAAATAAAAAGTCTAATGCCCTCCAATCAGACTTTCACTGCAGTCCCTCAGCCCCCCTCAGAAGACCTCTCTCATGCTAATGGAGGTACCTCCTAGCAGCCATTCCTGCCCACCAGGGGACCAGCTTATTCGGAAACTCTGCAGGCAAAGAGCAGTTCCTTCTTGCCACTGGACATTCTAATCATAAGCAACTTGTACTTTTTACGTCAAAGTGAAGTCTGTCTTTCTGCAAGTACTACTTGCCTTCGTTGGAACTCATGGAAATACTCTAAAACACACAAAATCCCTCTGCTGCTGACAGACCTTGAATATTTGAAGACAAACAGGACACGTTCACTTCTCTGCCCAACCTTTCTGCTGGTTTAAACATCAAAGCTGAAGATGTGAAAATTGGTGTCATTAAGCTAGCACCTACCTAACTAGTCTGGAATGGTTAATCTGAATAAAACATTTATTGCACACTTGGTGAGGGAAGCATATAAAAGTGCCTAGTTTCTGCCCTTTAAGGATACTCAATCTAGTAGATAGAATTAATCTCGGTTAACAAACATAGTGTGTCCACTGTCTTAAGGACTTTTTATGGCTGACCTTGTTCCAGATAAAAGAAAAAAGGCTTTTTCTTTTCTTGCCATATGAGAAAATGATAAATAAATACAAAAATAAGTATGTCTTAAAAGTCTTGATGCTGTTAACAGTATTGCCGCAAATACAATCTGTCAAGTAATGATGATGCTAAAATCAATTTATCCAATGAATGACAGATGAAAGTTATGCACCCACAAGAGTGATTTTCTGCCATAATAAAAGGATTCATTTGTTCTTTTTGAAAAGATTCAACAATAAAAATATCTAATTGCCAAGAAACCTGTTTGACTGTTGTATCTACAAATGTTACAGTAAAAAAACTCATATACACAAATTATTGTCCAGTACTTTAGATATTAAGTATACCTAAACTAAATTTACTAATTACATCATGATGCAGAGGAATAATAAAAACTATTTTATCTTAAGGTATTCCAGTAGTGTCTATGCACATGTAAACATGTGTATAAAGACACATACATATAAATTTACCACAAACCTTTAAACTTTCTCCCCAACTATATTTCATATAAAATGAACATTTAGCCAAAATAAATAAACTCAAAACATCTTTGGAGGTAAAAGTCACTTTAAATGTTATTTTCCTTGCAATTCAGTGGCAAGACAATGCAGGGGAATTCTTGATTGTGCAAAACAAAACCCATTTAATAAAACAATAGCAAGTCTCTTGAAATACATTTCAGACTTAAAAGTCTTTAAAACGGCAATTCTAGCACTAACACTCTTACAGGTAGGTTTCTGGAAATGGGTAATACATTAGAGTAGGACAGTCGGGAGGCTTGTATTTTGTTATTAAGACTGACTGCTGCAACTTAAATAACGCGATCACACTTCCTCTTAAGGACACTTCATTTCATTATAGAAATAGATCATACTGCCTAATACCAAAGCTTCTAATTAATACAAGTCAGCATGAAAACAGGTAAGTTAGATAAACTAGAGTAACTCGCTGTAGTAGACAGCGGCTCTGTAGCCGAGCCTGGAGCCCTGCTGCATATTTGCATTCCGCTCAGTTTCATGAATCACAAACAAATCGTTATTTAGGGTAAACTAAAGCTCACACCAAAGCTTCAGAAAAGGGCTGTAAAGGTAGAGTACTTACGTAAAGGGTTATCAGGACAGGAGACAATGCAACTTATCTGGGAGGGTCTCTAACGTCCACGGGGTGGTAAAACGCATTTGAAAAGGCGACGTGGATTCGGATGGCCGCCTCCCCAGGCCTCCCAGACAAAGCAGGGCCAGGCCCTCGGGCGCTCCCAGTGCACCTGCAATGCGGATCCCTCACCCTACAATCCCACCCCGGGGCTGGCAGGAGCGGCCCCTGGGCCGCCCTCTCCACTCCTTCGGATTGGCTTGGGTGGGCGGTGGGTTCGCACCCCAGCCTGAACTGTGGCCCTGGCAAGGGCAACCCCCTCCCTATAACGGGCTGGAAGACCCTGCAAGCAGCCGGCACGGAATTGCCGTGCCTCACTTTTGCCCTCCTTTCCACCTATTCGTTCCTCACCCCTCGCCTTATCCCCCCCGCGATGTCTCCGTTAGGGGACACCCTTCCCCACCTGGTGGGTCTGGACGACCCCTCCCCTTGCAGTGAGGGCTTGAAAAATTATCTAAATGAGTTCCCGCTGCGACAGGTGCCGCCGCACCCCGCCGGCACCCGCAGAGCCTCCCTGCAGGTACCGCCAGGTGAGCGGGGCTGGACTCGATCACACCTCGGGCCCCGCCTCACCTGCAGGCGCAGCCGTCGCGGTCCTTCAGGCGGCTCCCCCCCTCGGCGAGATCCTCGGGGCGGGAGGCTGCGGGGGCCGGCGGCCCATGGGCGGGGCGGCGGGCGGGGCTGGCTCCTGACTCCGGCCCTGCCCCGGCCGGGCAGCCGAGGGAGGTCAGTGGGCACCGCCCGCCGAGCGCATCTCGCCGGCTCCCACCCGAGCGCTCGCCGCGGTGCACGCTGGGAGCGGGGGGCCGGGGCGGCGAAAAGGCCCGGCCGCGCTGACCCGGCGGGCGGACGAGGCGCCGGCGCGGCGGCGGCGGCGGGTCTGTGTCTGCAGGGACGGGCGGGGAAGGCCGATCTATACTCACTTCGCGGGGACAGGGTGACGCCCCGCCCCCACTCTCCCGCAGCTGTGCGGGGCTGGGGAACCTACCAAGGGGAAGGGAGGGTCTGGCCGGTGGGACGCAGGCGCACAGCTCAGGTGCGGCCGCACTGCGGTTGCCCAGGGTAACGCGGGCCCGGGTGGGGCGTGGGGGGAGGAGGAGGAGCGAGGCGGGCGAGCGGGAGCGCGCGAATGAAATAAGAGTGAGATGAAGTTCTAAAAATGAAAAGAAGGGAAATACTGTGAATGCTCTTCGCCAAAAAAAAGTGAGAATAACAGAAAAAAAGACTAGACAAAAAAAATTGAGACAGCAGCTGGGCACACCGTGAATATATAATATTTATAGCTTTCTGAATACTAATAATAACTTTTTCAGAAACTAAAATGGAAAAACAAACAAAAAAGCAAGCTCTGATCACAATGCAACAAAAACCATGAGACAAGTAAACACAGCTTCATCAAGACAAATGGCGACTGACCTGCCTGGAAGAGACCAAACAATACTCTGAAAGATAAGAAAGAACGTCTTAAACTGAAGGATAGGCCATATCCCTCGATGTGATGTTTAAATGCTATAGAGATCCCCCTTTTCAGGTGAACTGGACAGAATAGTGAGTAATGAACTAGAACAAGGTCTGTCTAATTGTTTGAACATATTGTAGACCCAGTTGTGTTTAAACAGTGTCACACTATCTTCAGAGTATCTAGACAGGTCACTGGCTGTCTCTTATACACATCTGGCGCGCGCGAGCAGCCGACGGGGGCGGGGGCAGAGCCGGGGTTGGGGGGGAAGGGGCGAGGGCCGGGCGGCGCGCATGCGTGCGGCCCCCGCTCCCCCGGGGCTCGCCAGTCTCGTGCGTGCGCACGCGCGCTGTCCCCCGGAGGCGTCTGGGTGTGCGGAGCGCGCGCGCGCGGCTCGGAGGCGCACCTGTGAGGTGTCCCTTGAGGAGAGGGAGGGTGGGTGCGCGGAGTCCGCGGCCTGGGGCGCTTCAACCCCTCACTTGGAGTGAGTTCTGGGGTGGCCGGGCTGTAGTGTCTTTATTTCTTTACGGGATCAAGGCGAGGGCTAGCGGGGGTGGCCGGGGAGCGGGTACTGGGTCGGAAGGAGGATGAGTGGATTAAAGAAAAGAAAAACAACCCATCACTTAGGATGGGCCTGGAGCCGGGGTGAGCGCCCGGGCATCGGGTGGGAAAGGTCAGAGTGGCTCCGCGCAGCCGGGCGGCCCGGCGGCCACCCGGGCCAGCCCGGGGAAGGGCAGCCTGACTTTGGGCCTCGGCGAGCCGGCGTGGGCCCGCAGTGCCGGGGAGCGGGGGTCACAGATGGCGGCCAGGGCGCGCGGCGGCGGAGGGGCAGCGACCGGGGCGAGGCCGGGCGGAGGCCCCGCGGGAGCCAGACTCCCGAGCCGGGCTCCATTGTTGTTGGAGCCGAGGGAAGGGGGAGCAAAACAGCTTTAGAAACCCGTGAAGCCGCGCCTTGGAGCCTTTCCAGGCGGGTCCCCGGAGAGGCGGTAATGGCCGCGCCGTGGGATCAAGGGAGCCGGGCTGTGCCGCGGAGAAGCCTGGCTGCATGGTGTGATGTTTTGTGTGTGTGTGTGTGTGTGTTTTTTTAAGAGCGCCTCGCGTCCCAGCAGAGCCAGCGGAGCATCCTACTCAGGTGATGAGGAACCCTCCGGGCACCCAGCGCAGATCGCTGCTGCCGCTGGACGCCTCCATTGTTTGACCATAACAAGGGCCGGATTCTCACCAGGTAAACTGGATGGCAGCGCAGTCGAGCTCCCTCTAACCTCCCACATCCAAAGGAATTCTCTTCTCCTCTTTCAGGACTTGACTCCAGTTTTCTTCCTGGGCCCTGCTTCTGATTAACTCAGTATATCCACTTCCCAGGCATTTCCCCATCTGGCTTAATCTTCCCGCATCTCTCTGCCCAGTCACCTCTCATTTCCCTCAAAACTCAGCTCCTTTGTGAAACCTTCGTTGCCCAACTCTTAACAACTAAATCTCTCCCGGAGGAGCCTGTTCCGGACTCTCCTAGTTGATAGTTTATTGGTTGTCTTATTGCAACAAAGGAGACTAGATATTTAAAAAAATTCTAAGCTATTGCCTTTTTTTTTTAAAGGAAAGTTTTGTGATGTTTATTGTTTTAAGAGAAACGAACTGTTTTTGTTGCTATATATGTATTTTTTTTTTTAAGCAGAGATTCCTCCTCCTTTTATAGATGTAGTTTTTTAGACCCAGAAAAATGATCTTGTTCACTCCACAGATTGGTTAAATCTTAAGAGTTACTTTTAAATCAGCAAAGTAAAACCTTTTCTTTGTAAAAATTAAAACATCACAGAGATGGCTAATGTCTTTGACTGTAGACCTCTGTTCCCAGAGGTAACAACTGTGTATAACCTTCTAGATCTTTAAAAATGTTTTTACGCCAGTGTGTACTTGTATTATCTTCGACTGTTTTAACAAGTATGAATGCACTCTAGCTTTCCGTTTTTAGCATAGGATGCATTCAATCATTTTGCAGAACCGCTGCATCATGTTCCATAGTTTGAGGACACCATAGTTTATTTAGCCATTTCCTGAATTGATGGCAATTTATGATTTAACTTTACATTTAAAAAAGTTTTTTTGGTTGTTCTATACTGAAATTTCAGTGAAGGGAGCACAAATCTACACTTATTAAATAAACTTTATGATGGACGTTCTCTTTGGTTCAGAAATTTACATGTGGGGACAACTCCCCGAAATTGTGACTGTTTTAATTGTGACTCCTGTTTTAAAATCCTGTGACCTTGAGGAAGACATTTAATCACTCTGAGCCTGAGTTTTCTTTTCTATAAGTAGTGATAATATGTGCTCTGTTTACCAAGTTCAGTGATATGATGTGTGTGGAAGTCTTTGTAGAGTATGAAGTAGTATATAATGTTGATTTTGTGATTTGAAGGGAGTTTTTAAATTTGCACTACAATTTTTATTTCCTTCTTTGGCCAGATATGTATATTATAAAATACTACAGATAGCCAACTTTGAATGCTGTTTAGTTTCTGATTTTGTCATATTTTTATCAAGTACTCTTTAGACTTCTGAAAGAGTATTTTACAAAGTGTATTTTTCATAGTGCTTTACATGCTTGAAAAATTAGGCATAAAAATTAGTTGACTGTGAATAAAGCATCACCAAATTGAACACTACATAAAACACTCACTTGTTTGTGTTTACATCACTTTCTAGTGATGTAAATTTGTTTGTGTTTTTGTGTAGCAGCAACAGATTCAGGTTAGTTTTTATGTCCTTTGAGTAAAATGGATTCTTACTGAATTTGCCAGCGGTATCAGAGTTCTAACAGTTTACATACATATTCAGTAATGTGATGGTTATCATATTAAGATGTAAAAGGCACAATTAAGAGGTATATAGGTTTTTTTTTTCTTTTATTCAGATGTACACGAATGTTTCTAGCATGGCCACCAAAGTCAGCTTGCCCCTATTCTCTTCTAGTTTACGTTATGTGGGCAGAAGGGATCAGAAATGAAATACAATCACACAGCTGCTCGTATAATCACAAACCAGTGTCTGCTATGAAAGTGAGGTAGTACTGGCTATTAGAAAGTATTAAAAAGGGGACCAAATTTTAGATTGCAGAGCGAGGACCCAGGAAAGACTTTTTTGCAAAAATAAGCTTTGAGCTGAGATCTGAGGGGTGAGTAGGCGTCAGTGTACAATGAGATGGGGGACAATTTTCCAGGCAGGGGAACGGCATGTGGGAAGGCCCAGAAAGGGGAAAGCTTTGCCCATTCCAGGAACTGAAAGAATGACTTGTGGAAAGACTATTGGTGGTTGAGGGGCAAATGTGGCTAGGCAGGGGGCCAAATCATGTAGGGTCTTGTAAGGCAGGTTAAAGATGTTTTATTTTATCCGGAGTGAAATGGGAAACCATTACAAGCATTGGGTTTTAAACAGGGGAACGACTTAATCAGATTTGCATTTTTAAACAGCCACTCCTGCTGCTGCTACCTGCAGCATGTGGGCATGGGGAGTGAAAGTGGGGAAGACCAGGTAGGCGATGTCAGAGGTCTGTCAAGAAGAGAGACGGTCTTTCCCTCTAGTTCACATTGACTTCAAACTACCAGCTGAGCTAAGGTCAAAATAGAAATTTGTTTGTAAAAATAAATAATTTTTTATTTTCAAAAAGTAAGCATAAAGATGCACTTTTTTATGCAAAACACACGTGTGTTAAACTAATTATTCATACTATGCTTAACAGAATAGGATCAGAGAGTCAGAATTTGGGATAGTTAACATTTTTGGTAAGTTTTGTCAAAGCAGGAATGCATGAAATAAGAGTGAGATGAAGTTCTAAAAATGAAAAGAAGGGAAATACTGTGAATGCTCTTCGCCAAAAAAAAGTGAGAATAACAGAAAAAAAGACTAGACAAAAAAAATTGAGACAGCAGCTGGGCACACCGTGAATATATAATATTTATAGCTTTCTGAATACTAATAATAACTTTTTCAGAAACTAAAATGGAAAAACAAACAAAAAAGCAAGCTCTGATCACAATGCAACAAAAACCATGAGACAAGTAAACACAGCTTCATCAAGACAAATGGCGACTGACCTGCCTGGAAGAGACCAAACAATACTCTGAAAGATAAGAAAGAACGTCTTAAACTGAAGGATAGGCCATATCCCTCGATGTGATGTTTAAATGCTATAGAGATCCCCCTTTTGAGGTGAACTGGACAGAATAGTGAGTAATGAACTAGAACAAGGTCTGTCTAATTGTTTGAACATATTGTAGACCCAGTTGTGTTTAAACAGTGTCACACTATCTTCAGAGTATCTAGACAGGTCACTGGAACCTATTCAGCACCCCAAAGTGTACGGAAGTGTAATAAGTGACAAACCATCACGAATGCCCTCCAAATCAGAGAAGATAAGGAAGTAAATATTAAGCATCTAGGCTGGACTTTGCTGATGGTCCAGTGGTTAAAACTTTGTCTTCTAATGTAGGAGATATGGGTTTGATCCCTGGTCAAGGATCCCACATGCCTCAGGGCCAAAAACATAAAACAGAAGCAATACTGTAACAAATTCAATGAAGACTTTTAAAATAATGCCCACATTAAAGAAACCTTTAAAAAAATAAGTAAACGTCTGGGAAAAGGAGTTCTCATGCCAAGGTGAACAGAGAACAGGCTTAGCAATCAGACAAACTTGAACTGGAATTTTAGGAAAATGATACCATCATACAGGTGTTGAGAGAGAAAGAGGTACAGGTCCTGGCATCCACGAGACATTCAAATCTGTTTTTAGTTAAAATCTGTATTGGACTACATGAACATTTAAAACTTCTTTCAGAAGAAAGGAAAAACGAAATCCTAGGATGAAAAGCCAAACCACAAAGTAGAAAAATAGTAATGACAAATATAAGTGTAGAGTTAAATATCTTTAACACGTAAAGAACTCACACAAATCAATGAGAAAATGAAAATCCACACAATGGCTGCAGGATGTGGCTTGATAGTTTAATGGATATAGATATAATTTGTTTGACATTTAGAAAGATGTATAATCTCACTGATAATCAAGTAATTTGTAATTATTCCTGTAGAAAAGTAAGACTGTATTCTCAATAGCAACAAAACCAGAAGACATTTAAGAGTAACACACAAACGTACAAAAGCTCTATGAAAAAAGTAGAAACCTTTACCTGAAGAATATAAAAGCTAACCCGAATAAGTGGGCAGACATTACATGTTTTGGAAAGGGACTGCATCTTTGTCAAGCTTGCAGTACTCAACAAATTAAACTGTAACTTCAATGTAATTCCAGTTGAAATCCTAGTGAGACTGACTTTTGGACACTTGATAAATTGCTTCTAAAATTTGTCCAGAGGACTAAATGTGCTCGAGTGGCCAAGAAATTTTTCGAGTGGAAAATACTGATGAAGGATTTGCTATGCCAGATATCAAGACATAACTGTAATGGTACAGTTATGTAAATGGTGAGTACAGGAATAGAGAGGTTGGTACATGGAACAAAGTAGAGTCCAGTAACCCATTTATATAGAAAGGAATTTATTATATAATAAAGTGGGTATTTTGAGTTGGATACATTGGATATAATGTTGGATACATTGTAGAGGGATAAATGACTATTTGGAAAGAAAGTTTCTACTTCCCCTTATTCAAAAGACTTATTTGAATTAAAGAATGAGCTTAAAGACAAAAACACCTGTAAAAGTATAAGAAGAAAATATAAGAGAATTTATTATGTTGGAAAATAAGTTTCTAGGGTAACCAGTTTATTAATAGGTAAGACTAAGGCCCCAAATCTAAAGAAGAGGCTGATAAGTTTGAACATCATCAAAGCTGATATTTCTGTGTGATGTAAAAATGTTATAAGTTGACAGAATGGAGGCAAAGTTCTGGTAACGTGTACAAACAAACAAAAATAATGAAAAGCCACTTCCCTGGTGGCTCAGACGGTAAAGTGTCGGCCTACAATGTGGGAGACCTGGGTTCGATCCCTGGGTTGGGAAGATCTCCTGGAGAAGGAAATAGCAACCCACTCCAGCACCCTTGCCTGGAAAATCCCAGGTCAGAGACACAGGAGCCTGGTAGGCTGCAGTCCATGGGGTCGCAAAGAGTCAAACATGACTGAGCGACTTCATAAACCAAGGATAATAGAATTGACATAGTTAAGAAATGAATGGAAGATGTGAATAGTTCTCATTTAATAGTTCTCATAGAGAAATGAAAGTGTCAAAGTGATGACAGGAAATTCAGCCTTACTTATGATTAGGGAAATGCAAATTAAAACGGTGAGATTTTGTAGAGGAGGGAATGGCTCTCAGGCAAATTAAAATGCTGTCCAAGTATGTAGTGGAAAAGCTACCTGATAGAGTCTTTGTTGTTGTTCACTTGGTAAGTTGTGTCTGACTCTGTGACCCCTTGGACTGCAGCACACCAGGCTTCCCTGTCCTTCACCATCTCCCAGAGTTTGCTCAAGCTCCTGTCCACTGAGTCGGTGATGCCATCCAACCATCTCATCCTCTGTCGCCCCCTTCTCCTCCTTCCCTCAATCTTTCCCAACATCAGGGTCTTTTGCAATGAGTTAGCTCTTTGCATCTAGTGGCCCAGAGTATTAGAGCTTCAGCATCAGTCCTTCCAATGAATATTTAGGGTTGCTTTCCTTTAGAATTGACTGAAATTAGTCTGCCCTTTCCCGGTGACAGTTTGATTAAACTTATCAAAATTTGAAAAACACCCATATGCTTTCATCCAGCAGAGACACTTCAGGGAATTGGGGATATTCTAATAAGAGCATACAAGTTAAAGTAAGTATGAATGAAGTCTGTCACAGTATCACTTATGAAGAGGAAAAGCTGAAGATGAATGCAGAAAAAGTTTGTTGCCTCTACACTATGGAATGTTAGGTAGCTTTTAAAAAGAAAGGCAGATTTGTATGTATTGACATAGCCTGGATGGATATCTAGAATATATTTTTGAGCAAGTTTAGTTCCATTTTTTGTAAGATAGAAAACAAAATAATGTGTGTGGTTGTGTGTGTGTGTTCTGAATGAAAATAGAGATAACGTCTAGAAAAATATGTGGAAAATGTATGATGATTACTTCTTCTGAGGGGAGGAGAATAGGAGAGATTGAATTTTTATTTCTGGGACTGGTTTTATATTTATTTTACATGCTTTTGGGTTGTTGTAGGTTTTTTAAATGGCATTTACTTCTGTAATGAAGATATTACAATTTCTCAATTAACAAAGGCCCAAATTTAGACAGAAAGTTTTAAGATCTAGTACTTACCTGAGTGTAGCAAAAATGTCACACACTTATGTTACATTGGCTATATGTATCAAGAGCCTTAAAAGTTATCATATTCATTGATGTAGCAACCACCTAGAACCCATCAAAGGAATATTTTTAAGTACAGAGAGACTTTATGTGTAAAAGATACATATTATAGAATTATTTTTAAGGGTGCATTTGCAGGCTGGTTAAGTTATCCACTGGGTAATATATTATTGGCTATTAAAATATTTATGAAGAAAATGTTTTGAAGTGCTTATGACAGTGTTAAGAAAATCAGGATACAAAATTGCATACATTATATGATTAAAACTCTTATTAAACAGAAGTCCCCAAAGCCCTCCACAAAAACCTATGATGGTAAAATGTCTGGAGGAAATTAAATGAAAATCTTAAAAATTGTGGACTTTGGGTAATAGGATGTTGGAACATTTAAGTTTTCTACTTTTTAATTTTCCAGGATTATGTGTCATTGCATCTATAATTTGTTATTTCATTTATAATGGAGCATTTGCTTTTTAAAAGTACATCATATCTAGGACATTTGTTAGCTGCATGGTTTATAGATGTGTATACTTTAAAAAATATTTCTGTCATATATTAAAGTATCCTCTAAAGTGAATGTTTTTTGAGTGATATATTTGTTGCTCCCAGCTTTTGGAGGGAAGTTTTCTTCTTAGCAATATGCAGAATACAAGTAGTTCTCATTTCTTATAACTGTAGAGTAAATACAGAAACTTAAACATGGGCCCTGGGATTTCCTAATTTGACTCTTGTTAACTCTTTGTGTTTCTAACACACACGTTGGGTTGTAAAGCACGCTGCCTTTAACCGAGTCAGAGTGAGTAGGACTTAGCCACTGGACCAGGGGCAAAAGCATAGGAAGCCTGATTATTATGCAGGGCCTGTGAGTGACTCAGCAGAGTGGAGCTCAAGGTACCTCCAGCCATGCAGTGTGGGAGAACTAACAGGGTTATGCCAAGGGTAGGTAGATTTGCTCCCTTGCCAAGTGTTCCATGGACCTGCAGGATTCTGTGGATGTGGCGTAGCGTGGGGCTTAGTGGAGGACAAAGCCGAAGAAGTGTGATAGTGGAGATGAGGTTGAGAACTTGGAAGGGCTCTGGGAGCATAAAAGATGGGGCCATGCAGAATCCAGAGGTGAGGGTAAGCTTTCTAGAGGCAGTGATGTCTGGTGGTGAGACTGAAGGTAAATGGAGGGAATAGCAAGTGTGATGGGTCAGAGGCAAAAGGAATGTGGTCGGTGGATGGGAATAGTGGTTGAGGCCTAGGAGCAGACTAGGTCTGGGGAGCCTGAAGAAGTTTGGTTTGGTTGGAACTAGAATTGGAGTGAGCAATGGTGAGAGATGAACCAGGAGAAGTAAATAGTAGCTCACACTGATCAGAGTTGAAAAGCCATATGAATAAATTTAAAAACTACACTGAAAATTAATGGAACCCATTGAAAGCTTTAAGCAGGATAATGAACATCCCATTTTGCATTTTAGAAAGATTACATGACAGTGGATAATGGATTAGAGGAAGTCAGGCATGGAGGCTTTGTAGTGTCCTGAGGGAAGACGGTGGCCTGAATGACAGTTGAGTGTAGGTGAGGTCGGTGGATAAATTCAGGAGCAACAGGAGGAGGGTTGATGGTAACCAGGTTCTGCTTAGGCCATTGACTGACCAGTAGACCCATTTACTACAGCTGAGAACAGAGTTTACTTTGGTGAGGAGATGACAGACTGAGTTTTGGATGTGCTGACAGAACAGGGCTGTAGAGAAACTACATGTCACTTGTAGGTTCTTCCTGAGAGAATTTGCAAAGAATCATTTTATGCTGCAAATACATACCTTGCTTTATGAATAAGTGCTCTATATAAATCCATTATTAAAAACTGTTTCTGTGGTAACTGTTTTTTGGAATATAGTTACACATCTATATATTGTTAAGTTTGGGAGTTTGGGGAGTATCTGTCTAGCTTAGACTGGACTGTTAATGTCTTCCATTTAAGATAGCATGACCCTGACTTGGGGTAATACTGTGATTGGCTTTGCACCAGACCCTCTCTGAGCAGGTGATGGTGCTGTAGTCAGTTATCCTGTTGTGAGTTACGGCTGAATAATCGGAGTGATTTCTACTGGTGTTTCCATACTGGTCTGTTCCGCACAGAGGTAGGCCAGGACACAGAGTGGTGCCGAGTCTGTGCCCATCTGCACATGCTCAGCTGGCCACTGGGAGTTGTCCTAGTCCA
This sequence comes from Madoqua kirkii, assembly GCA_006408675.1. NCBI lineage: Eukaryota > Metazoa > Chordata > Mammalia > Artiodactyla > Bovidae > Madoqua > Madoqua kirkii. The sequence continues at coordinate 42,081 of SJYC01100748.1, forward strand.
TTTAGACTGCCGGGACAAAAGATCACAGACCAGGCGGCTCCAGCAACAAACGTTTACTTCTCATGGTTCTGGAGGCTGGGAAATCCAAGATCAAGGAGCGGGTAGGTTTAGTGTTTGCTAAGGTCCTGGTAGCTCAGCTGGTAAAGAATCCGCCTGCAATCCAGGAGACCCTAGTTCAGTCCCTTGGTTGGGAAGGTCTGCTGGAGAAGGGATAGGCTACCCACTCCAGTATTCTTGGGCTCCCTAGTGGCTCAGCTGGTAAAGAGTCCACCTGCAATGTGGGAGACCTGGGTTCAGTCTCTGGGTTGGGAAGATCCCCTGGAGGAGGGAAAGGCTACCCACTCCAGTTTTCTGGCCTGGAGAATTCCATGGACCATATAGTCCATGGGGTTGCAAAGAGCTGGACATGACTGAGCGACTTACATATATATTTTGTGAGGTCCTACCTCCTGGTTCATAGATACCATCTTCTTGCCACGTCCTTACTTGGCAGAGGGGTGAGGGCGCTCTCGGGGTCTCTTTTATAAGGACACGCATCCCATCATGAGGGCTCCACCCTCATGAGCTAATCACCTCCTAAGGGCCCCACCTCCTAACACCATTGCAGTGGGGTTGAGGTTTCAGTATCTGAAGTTTGAGAGGACACAAACATTCAGGCTTGCACAGAAGTATAGCTAGAGGTTGGAGAGTCAGTCACAGTGTCCTCTCCTCATAGCTGGCATGGCAGCTGTGGCTGGGTGACAGTGTGTGGACCAGAGTGAGGTGAGGCCCAGAGCAGAGCTGAGGGGTGGTCCATCTAGGAAGAGGTAGGGGAGACGGGGCCTGTGGGAGAATTCATCAGAGAGGAGGAGGATGTCTTCACCAGAGAGCATTTGGTTAAAAGAAAAAACGTGTTTGAAGGGGCCTAAGTGCAGGGGCCTCTCTGAGGAGGCTGCCACAGCACCCCACGCTGTATCTTAGCTGAGGCCCGCTGGCGTCTGGACCGTCACAGGAGCCGGGCAGCTCTCTCTGCCTGTGTCTCTTCTGAGTCACTGTCCCTCTCAGTTCATTCTGTAGACTGTGGCTTTCCATTTCCCAGTTCTGAACTCTCAGGGATGAGCATCTGATTGGGTCAGCTTAGCTGACCAAGTTCCTGTTGCAGGGCCCACGGGGCAGATTCTCCAGGTGGTGAAGGCAGGTGGGGGTCTCGGGGGAGGGTGGTGCCCTGGCAGCTGAGGAGAAAGTCCCCAGGACTGGCAGGGACAGGTAGGTTCTAATGGCTCAGAGATGTGATAAAGGGATACAGAATCAACTAGATTTGGCAAATCAAAGTCATTTAGCCTAGGTGTAAAGAATTACCACAGCTAACCCACAACTATGGTAGATACTCATGGGGTCAGTAAGAGTCGGGCACGACTGGGCAACTTCACTTTCACTTTCATGCATTGGAGAAGGAAATGGCAACCCATTCCAGTATTCTTGCCTGGAGAATCTCAGGGACGAGGGAGCCTGGTGGGCTGCTGTCTATAGGGTCGCAGAGAGTTGGACACGACTGAAGTGACTTAGCAGCAGCAGCATGCTATGGAAGAGGTTGGAAGAAGGGAAATTTTTAAAAAATGAAATGTAACTGTGGAGTTGTATCAGCAGAATTCAAAGTTTAATTTGAAAAAGCAGTAATTTCTGTTGACACTAAAACATTTCTACAGCTTTATTCTAACTTGAGAATATGCAGTGTCTCTCATGTCACCTGATGTAAGAAATTCAATAAAGCTATTCTAGAGCTCATTTATTTTTTATAACCTTCAATTTGATAAAATAGTCATATCTTATTTCCACAGCTTGTTTTGCATTGCCTTCTGCAGTAATGTGCCAAATCTTGGGAGGAAGCTGTTGTTCCAGCTAGAGCAATCCTCTGTCCCGAAGCTTATAAATTCTGCCTCTCTAGGTAAATGATAAAACAATTCATAAAAAAAATCTGAACTCTCTTTCCTCAGAGTAAACCCTATTATGTCCCTCTGGCTTTCAAAATTATTTTTAGATGTGCATTTCAAATGTGTAGGATTAGCTTGATAGGATTTAATAATGTTTCAGTGATTCAAAGTACTTGGCATCAACCAGCAAACACAAGTGCCATTGCCTTCTCCAGCAGTGGAGTTGACGCTTCTTCAAAACTGAGTCTCATTGCAGGGTGCAATTAGGATTGGGGAACCTGCAGAAAGCCGGCTGTACCAGTCTTCATGGTGCATAGTAACTAGTTAGAGATAGTAATCAACTGTGAAATTTGCTGCAAGTTCTAATGCTTTAGCCTAAATATTGGACTTCCCTGGTGGCTCAGATGGTAAAGCATTTGTCTACAATGTGAGAGACCTGGGTTCAATCCTTGGGTTGGGAAGATTCCCTGGAGAAAGAAATGGCAACCCACTCCAGTACTCTTGCCTTGAAGATCCCATGGACGGAGGAGCTTGGTGCAGGCTACTATCCATGGGGTCGCAAAGAGTCTGGCACGACTGAGCGACTTCACTTTCACTTTTCAGATATCCATGAAGATTTATGAGCAAGTGTTTGAGTGCCCTCTGGAGGCCTTATGAACAGTTAAAACACAGACTCCTACAAAAGGTTTTCTTTAACAGCTAGAATTAAGAACTGGTGGACTAGATAAATGGTTGAACTGTTCCGGGCGTAAGTAGGGAGCAGAGGAGAGCTAGGATGGAACCCACAGGAATGCTAGTACTTGGGGAGGGGCAGGAGTCTCCAAGCGGACTGAGGATACCAGTGGATGTAGTGAGAGTGGAGTCATAGAAGGGAGTGTCCAGCATGAGAAAGAAGGTGTCAAGAGGAACTTCAGCGGTGTAGTGGTGGGTCAAGGAATGAATGGGAAATGAAAGGATAGAAATCAGGAGTGGGGAAATGGAGAAAATATATGGCAGCTAGAGACAGCTAAGTGTTGGTTTTCCTTAAGGTAGAAGAGAGTTTGCGTGGGTTTAAATGCTGAGAACAGAAGCAAAGATCAGATGCAGTGGAAGGCTGTGTGTGTCGGGGGTGGGGGAAGTTGACTTCAAAGTTCCTGGCTTAGAAGAGTTATTGGAAGGATGTTGCCTTTTAAAGGGTCTTAGAAGATGGTGAATTAGTGATTTTCAGTTCACTGTGTGATGATAGGGAAAGATTCCTGCTATGAGAGAATGTGGAATTGTCATGGAAATGGTTCTCATTCAAGCCGGGAGGTTGAGCTTAAAAAAAAAGATGGAGTGCGGACATACCTTTAGCAGACACTCATTTAGAAAGAAGAAATAAAAGAGGTCAAGGCCTGAGGAGAGGTGAGGAAGTGCAGGGGGCTGGGGATCGAGGAGATGCGTGTAAATTAGAGTCAGAGTGAACGTGAACAAGGCTCTTGGGCTCTGAAGGGGAGGGGAACTTTTGTTTGGCTGGACACCACGCAGGTTTCTGGGATCTTAGTTCCCCAACTAGGGCTGGAACCTGGGTCCTTGGCAATGAAAGCACAGAGTCCTAACCACTGGACCACCAGGGAGTTCCTAGGGAACAGTTTTGCGGAGGAGGCATTG
>SJYC01100749.1:0-23554 GCA_006408675.1 Madoqua kirkii
AGTTTTGGGGAGGGGGCATTGTGGGAGTGGGATGTAGCGGGGTGGTGGTGGCGGGGGCGGGGGTGTGTGGGGCAGGGCCCGGTGTACAGTGAGCGGGGAGGGGAGGCCAGCAGAGACAGTGGGGAGGGGAAGTGGCCACAGCTGGAGAGCCTGTCTGCGCTCACCCCCACGCAGTAAGAGCCCGAATGAGCAGGCTGCAGAAAGAGAATTATATTTGCCTTTGTGCTTTTCAGGTGTAAAATTTAAATATTGTGTAACTTCTGTGCTCCCTTCTGTTTTTCTCAGAGTGAAAGTGTTAGTTGCTCAGTCGTGAAAGTGTTAGTTGCTCAGTCGTGTCCGATTCTTTGTGACCCCATGGACTATAGCCCTCCAGGCTCCTCTGTCCATGGAGTTTTCCAGGCAAGAATACTGGAGTGTGTTGCAGTTTTCTTCTCCAGGGGAGCTTCCCAAGTGAGATTGAACCTGGTTTTCCTGCAATGCAGGCAGAGCCACCAGGGAAGCCCAGTGAGAGGGAGAATCTGGCCAAATGGAAAAGAATGTTCAGATCTGTTCCTGACATTTGAGGGGACTCTTGTACAAGAAGAGAGTACCTGTGATCAGTTTTTGATTTATTATTCTGACAGATGGCCTTTAAATGTACATGATCATTTGCAACCTGAACAACATTATTTCCCTTCTTTTTGGTAAAACTCATAGGACAGCTACTAGAAGTTGTTGCCTTTTTGTAAAATATTTCATTAAGAAAAAATAATAGACTCCTAACTCAGGAGTGCTAAAATTACAGTCTGTTTAAATTTGGAAGGTGAGGGTTGATTTCTAACTTCAGGCTGCTCAGTTTTAATAGTAAGGCATAATATTTAACATGTAAACTTCTATAAAGGGTAGGGTGGGCAGGCCCCAGCTTATGCCCAAGCATGTTTGGTTCCGCAGGACTGGTTTGCAGGCCTCTGAAGGCCTCAGCACTTTTGTCTTTGGCAATCTTTAGCATGTCACATGTCAAACAAAAACATGTACCCATATCCCATGCAAAAGTAGCTTATACAGAACTGAGGGTTAAGCTTCATTTGACTAGTTGTAGGCATTAAACATTTATTAACTTTGATTTTACTACTTCCTTTTCATATTTTACATCCAATAACTATTTTTTTAGGTCTCAAAACATTTTCATGGGCCATTAAGATGCTCATAAGCTTTGGGGCCTGTACTGAAGGTTCGTAGGGAATGAGACATCCCTATTCTGCTGAGATGTTGAGGCACGTCTGGCTGGGGTGGACTTGCCAGAAATCTGTTGGAGGCACTGAGCTACCTCCTGGGAAAACTCCATTCTCAAGGGAGCTGAAGTAACTGCTTTAGTTAGTGCTCTCTTTTTTTTTGTTATAAAGAGCAGAGATCTATTCCATTTTAGGAAACAGGATATGACATTAAGGATGCGCTTGGACCAGAAAGCTGCTGTTCTCTAAGGCAGCTCAGAGAGGCAGTCTTTCCCATCGACAGTGGAGTCTCAGGGCTGCTGTCTTTCCTCTGTGTCTTTTTCCTCTTGCTGCCATCTGGCTTATCCTTTCCCTTATCCTGTCAGCCTTTTTTTCTACCTTACTTAGAGTTTCTACTTCCTCATGGCTTTGGTTTGCCGTGATTGCACGTGGCCACTCCAGTTCCTTTGTACATCCTAACCTTTCAGCTTCGTCTCTCATGGCTCATCACCTGGTTCTTAGTATTGTTTAGATTCCTGAGGGAGAGATTGGGAATGTGACTTTGTTGCAGCTTTTACTGTTATTCCAGGCCACAGCAGAGGTCGCCGTTAAGCTCATGGGTCAGGTGTCTGCACCTGCTCTCAGAAGCTTTGGTGACGTGAGATGGAGCAGTCATATGGTCCATGGCAGCTGGACCTACCCTTAAAGCTGAGGCAGTTTCCGTTAGTAGGATTTGCAGGCCAGCAGACACCATGATTGGCATGTATAGTTCAGCAAGGAAGAAAAAACCAGGCCCCCTGTCAAAACCATTTGAAGTCTCTATCCTTTAAAGTATATCCTATTAACAGCCTTCATTCCGAGGCAGCGCTTTGTTCCTGTAGAGACACTGAAATCCCTAAATATATTGAAAGCATTTTCATTTTCCCCTTTTCTCCCCCATTTTATTCAGTCTCAGATATTTCAGGGTCACTCAGGGCGACCTGCAGGATTCCATTTCTTGTATCAGTGATTTCTGCCGAAATGGCTGTTAGCAGAGTTGGGGTAACTCAAACCTCGTGTCATTCACATGTTTCCTTCCTCTCAAAGTTCTGGGGAGCTATATAGTCTATATATATAGGCATATATGTCTATATATAGTCATATATGTCTATATATATAGTCTATATAGACAAATAGTAACTTACCACCAGCCCCAGAGTCTCCAAATGAAGTGTCCCATCTGAATGTCGTATGGCAGCGGTGATACCTGACTTCCTCAGTTTGCCATCAAATTTCCCAAGGAAAAGCAATTTCCTCAAACTTTAAAGGAGGTCTTGGAATCTATACCCAAAGTACTCTTAGCACTTCTAGAATATAGCAGAGGGGGAGGGAGCAGATGGAATAAATAAGTTAGTGATAATGATAGCTAACCGTGGTTCAGCCCTTAACATTTTCTAGGCCCTATTTTAAATACTTGTCATACATTAACTTATTTAACCCTCAAACTACCTTATAATGGTCCCTTACAAGGTCAGGTGCTTTTTCTTATCTTCATTAACCCCATTCTTAATCTCTGAGGTGAAGGCTGCACAGCCAGCATGTGGTAAAACCAAGATATGAACTGGCTCAACCCGCCTTCAGTCCCTACTTCTTCAGCACCCTCTCACCTGGAAAATAAGTGAGAAAAACAATATTGATTCACATAATGATTAAGACTCTTTAGGGTTCCAGCCAATCCCAGTCAGCTATTGGGTCTCTAATATGAACCTAAAACTCAGTGTGGATAAATTCCTAACAAGAGGCTATTTATGATACTAGGATTCTTGTGTCTTGAAGTGAAGTTGTGTAGACATTCCTGGCTTTTCCTTTATAGAGTTTCTTGGGTTTTCTCATCCTCTGTTTGGCCCTGCATGCCTTGAATTCCACATTTTAGAATAAGTCCTGATTATAAGGGGGGTCAGCTGGGGCCCCATATGTGAATACCCAGTTCTTTGAAAAGCCTGGTGATCCTCAGTCGTCCCTGATACACGCCTTCTCCTTTTTGCTCCGCATGTTTCTGACCCCACAGGATCCCAAGGCTCTTGTTGCCTTTCAGCCACTGTAAGCCCTGCCTCTTCCTCTGGAATGTCTTGGGGGTTTTGACCTCTGTCACTGTGGTAAGTGTTCCCCTTTTTTCACCATTTTTGTAGATGGAGAATCACCCTCAACTGTTTCTAAACCAAAATGTCTTTGGAGTTCTTTCTAAGCATGTTCCCTTTAGGGCTCAATGAGGAAGCAAGTTTGCCTGACTCAGGGTTTTTCTTATACTCTTGCCTGGATCTGGCTTTGACTTCTGTAGACCTTAGGCACCCATCCTTAACTCTGAAGTCAGCAGAAGCATCTTTGTCCCATCTGGGGTTCCTCTTTGTACCTCTGGAGTCTAATTTTCTCAATTTCATGTGAGCCGTTAGTTATTAAAGCTTTCCTTTGCCTGTTCCACTTCCCTTTGCTGTCGTGAAGTCCTCTGGATCAGAAACCTGGTTTCTGGACTGATGGTCTCCTGGTTGTCTTTCCCATTGTTCCTGTCTTCATTGAGCTATCACAACTTGCTTTTGAGCTGAATTTGTTACTCTGTGTGTTTCTGCTGTTTTCTTGTTTACAAAGCCTGAACATCAGCTTTCTCCTTAAATATGAGTTCCTAAAAGTCTTCTTACCTTGGGCAGGATGTTACATAAGTCTCTGTGCAGACATAATTCTGAGAGCATCATATTTCCAACATAAGCATTTTTTCCTTCATTTTCTTTTGAACCTGTGGATTTGTGATCATTTTTAAACAATTTTTTTTCCTTCTTCAGCTCAACTCAAGAAGACATGTATTTTACATAGGACAGGTATTTGTTCCTCTTCATTTGGTCATTGTTGAAATCCAAAATATTCCAGTTGAACCTATAGTCTGGATTGCTGTGGTTCACATTCATGAGAAAACTTTATGTCCTTGACGTGTACAGCTGGGCAGCAGGGGAAGGAGAAGCCTGTCTTGGTAGCTGTTGGCCTGGGGCGTGTGGCTTCTTGTCTTCCGCCTTCACTGCCAGAGACTGACTTCTCAGCTCCAGGCCACTCCCAGTCCTGACTTCACTTCCCAGCCACACGAGGAGCACTGACTGCATGAGATAAAGGAGTTTCAGTGGCCTCTGTCCTAGTGGGTGTAGTTACTATACCTGGTGAGAAAGTTAAGCCTAGGGGGAGGTGTGGTGTCTTTCTCTTCTTGACTCTGCATGGCCCGGGTGGGAAGGTGGGGGCTGCTCCTACCAGCTCGCTCCCATCCCTTTCTCTGGGAGCTGGATTGATTGCCAGCCCTGGCCCTGTTTGGAAGCCTGGGCGAGTCCTCCTGGGCACGGCGGCAAGGGAGTTTTCTCTCTACGCTGTCCCTGTCTGTCTCCTTTCTCTCTAGTGCTGACTTCGGTGCCCCCAGCCTGCCTTCTTCATTGTGAGTGGCCAGACCAGAGATACAGGCCTCGGTTTATGTGAAGTCTTGTTCTTTCTTTTATACTGACTTTAGTCTCAAGTTCAAGGTTTCCACTAACAGAGGAAAAATAAGGTCCCCGTGCGATGCAGTACCACTGTGAAACGCCGCATCAGAATGGGCTTCACAGGCCTAGCTAATGGTGAAGTGTTGGTGTGTGTTGTGTTTCCAGTTCAGTCCCGTGCTCATTTCTGCCTAGAGTACTTGGGCTTGAGGAGTGTTACTGAGGCCACTGGCCACATTTGGTAGTCGTCTGCCAGCACACGTTTCTATAGTGACAGTGATCCCTCCTTGGGTGTTAGTCTTCCCAAGTCAAAAGCCCGAATGTTGAAGCTCTGTGCTGTTTGTTGCAACTGTTTCTGGGCCCTTTTTGAGAGTGGGCTGGTGATGCCTCTCTAGCCATGCTAATCCTGAATTCTGGCTGCCAGAGAGCATCCAGCCTGGGATTATGGCAACAGCTAAGCTGTGAGCTGCCTTCAAGGTTCACGCTTCTGAGGGAGCCTACTCCACAGACCTATCCCCCCAGTCACACTCACCTCGGTTTCCCGAATAAAACAAGTTACAAATAGTGACCCAGGTGTAAAAGTAGCCAGAATCTGAGATAGTTAAAGTAGGTAAATTCATAGAAACAGAGCAGAATGGAAGGGGGAGCTGTTCAGCGGGCACAGAGTTTCAGTTTTACAAGATGAAAAGGTTCTGGTTCACGCTAACACGCACATACTTAACACTGCCGTGGACTCTACATTGAAAAATGGTAACAATGGTATGTTTTATTATGTGTTTTTTTAAACAATTAAAAATTAGAATTCCAAACCTGTAAACTTTTTGACTTGCCAACTGCTGTGGCACTCCCAATCCAGGTGTCACTCAAGAGAGGCCTGTTAAAAATCCACTCTTCATTTCTCTCCAGGTCCCCTGGGTCCAGGCTGTGTTTCTCCTTCCTTTACTTACCTGGGCCCTTTCGGGCACTGAGTGTCCTCATTATGAACTGGGAAGGTTTTGTTTTCAGTTCCCCCATCAGTACTGCTCCTTCTTGAGGGCTAAATGAGATTGAGGCCTCTAAGCCACACGATATGAATGAGAGTGAGCATTGGAATGACTAATGCCAGGTCTTACTATCCATTTTGTGGATGAGTGAGCTAAGGCTGAGTGAGCGACCTGTGGTCACACAGCTGTTTAGTGACGGATCAGGAATTTGAACTTAGGACCGCATGCAAGCTCAGTGTTCCACCCACCAAATTATTATGATTCCTAATGTATAGAGATGTTTACACATTTACCAGATAGATAAGATGAACTTGAGCTTTGTATGTGGTACTCAGGTGATACATCACCGAAGCAAGTCACACTCTGTCCTGTCCAGCGGTCATTTCTGTGTACAGTGTTCAAGAGCAGGAGAGAGGTGGAGGAGCTCAGAGTCCGGGGAGATGTCACTGCAGTCAGGTGTGCTTTAAAACGATCCTGTGAATAGAGGGTCAAGAGGGAAAAGTGCTGGGAGGCGCAGGAGACAGATGCGAGGGTGAGAAAGCAGCGTTTGACTCGAGCAGAGGAGGAGCCCTAATTACAGGGAGAGGCACCGCTGGGGCTCGGGAAGCCTCTGCCTGTGAAATGACATTCTTGGCAAATGAATGCGTGTGTCATGCATTAATTAAAATAAGGGAAATAAGGAAACTCATATTTATTTGGCTTCAGCGAGGCTGTGGGCACCCTGATAAGTACTTTCACACTTATTATCTTCTTTAATTATCACAGCTGACTGTTGTAGACATTATTATCCATATTTTTACAGATCAGTCTGAGATCAGCCAGGGCACATAGCGAATGGCAGCACCAGACCCACACCCTGCTGTGTCTCTTTGCAGGTCATTTTTGTGGGAGGACTTGGCTGGAGGGGAGTGGAGGAGTACGTCCCTGTGTCATGCTTTTATCACCGAAATCACACAGGCAGGCAGTTCTTTGCAGACTCAGAAGAAAACTTGGCATCACTCCTTCCATGCTTGTTGCCCTTCTCCAGACCTCATTTCATAGTCTCTGAGATAATTTATGGTTAAAGAAAAATCTGGCATGGTTTCTTTTGTCTTTTATCCTTTTTCCATTAGGAATCATTAGGTCAAGTCACATAAAGAGCAGTCATCCCAAGGATAGAGGGAAAGCAGCTCTCTTCCCTATAGCTCAGTAAAACCCAGAGCTCACGTCCTTGGCCACTGGACTTTGTTAAGGGCGAGGGCAGGGAACCTAGAACTTTCAGTGTGTAGGGCTTCAGGACATGTGGGCAGGAATAGTGGGTGGGAACAGAGGAGCCCACACACCTGGGCCCCCAAGTCAGAAAGGTGGGTGGGGTGGGGACAGAGGCCTCCCTGGGAGATCCTGGCCAAGTGACTGAAGGGCACCAGCGTCAGGGTTCTCCTTCAGTGCTCAGGACTCACACTGCATCAGAGTCTTTTCTCACCAACTGGAGGGAGTGAAGCAAGAGGAAGGCATCCAAAGTGTCCTGAAATCCACTGTTGTTGTTAAAGTTGAGTTGGAGACTCCTGCTCAGTCAGAACCTCCTTTAACCGATCTGAAAAGTTGACCTCACTACCGTTGGGGAAATTGTCCTTCTGAATTACTCAGGCTACTGATGATCAGTAGTGTATTCAGGAAGAGCCGCTCCGGCGCCAGGTCGGGAGTGTGGGAATACAGGCGAGGGTGTACTGCTGAGTAGATGCGCACCAACAGCAGACAGCGGCCAGTGACTGACTGACTCATTCAGGAGCCCTGCTGCGAGGTCATGGCGCTCCAGTGACAGGGTGCAGTGTGTAAGCACCTGCACGGGCCCTGGGGTGGATAGAAGCCCAGCCCATGTTCTGAGGCTGTAGAGGGATTTGACCACAGGACGTTTAGGCTCAGGAGAGAGGTGTGTGCTTGAATCACTGTAAGTGAAGCTCCGCTCTCAGCTGAAGTTAGCCTGGAAAGACAAGGAAGCCTACGTTCACCTGTGTGAGTGAGAACACCACCTCAGAAGAGCGGCCTGGCGGTTGGGCCTTGGGTGGGGGGATTTGTCAGCAAGGGCAGGTGAAGACGTGTGGGGAGCAAACCAGGTGCAGGCCTTAGTGGCTTCTGTAGAGTGTTAGGGGAAGCCAGCCCCAGGGTGAGAGGTCTAGGAACTTACAAGGTGGGGCTTCCTGTGACTTGTTGCCATTGAGGCAGCTCAGGGCATGTGCAGAGGGACCAGAATGAGGAAAAGTGGCCTTTGTAGCTTGGAGTGAGGTACTGGGAAAAGTGTTGGAAATTGGAAAGGCTTCCTGGGGACGTGAGCCTGCCCTGGGCAGCCAGCATGGGTGTCTTCCAGGCCCCTGTGTCTTCCGTTTGAGGACTGATGGTGACATAGAAGCAAAATAGAATGAATGTGGCATTCAGAGTCCTGATCAATGAGTGACGAGTGACTGCTTATTTAAGTTGTTCTGAGGTAGATGCTGAGCAAAGATGAGTGGATTGGGCCTGTGGAGTTGAGTATCTAGGTCGACACTACCTTGTGTGATGTGCAGTTTAGACTGGAATTTTCTGAAGGTGTAGTGGGGTCAGTGAGGAGATAGACACTGCCTCTGCTGTCTGCCCAGATCTCTGTGGCATGCAGAGAGGAGTGGCCTTGAGCTTCTTAGCCCTGTTCCTTGGCAGTATGCAGACACTAGGCACCCAAACCGTCTTTCCATTTATCTTTTGTTCCAAGACTTGTAGAAAAGGGTCAAGTAGAGGTACCTTGGTGTAGTACTGCGGCCAGAGTCATGTCTGAGCTAGCTGACTTCTGGGACTTCCTTATGGCTGGGGACAGGTTCCATGTTCTCTCTTCACTAACAGTGGCATCTGGCATGTCCAGGGGGAACCGTGTAAGATAATAAAAAATCACAAGGTCCTTGGGCCAGAGATCAATCAAAGTCTTACAGGAACACATCAGGGGTTGCTGCCTAATGGGATAATTTCTGAATCCTTTAAAACGAATTATTTCTTGTAGTGTTTGTTTTTCAGTCTTCTTATGTACAAAACTTGACTTTGGGGTTACTTTAGAGGAGTATCATTACATCTGTAGTATCTTACACCCGGAATAATGATGGCTGATGATGGAAATGACTGACTACAATCAACTGTTCATCTCACAGTTTGTTCCCATACTTTCAGCTTTAAAAAAAGTGAATTTGAGATAGAATCTCAATCCCTTTTTGGGCTTTGGATCTTTTTACATTTTAAAAAGTGTTATTAAGGACCTCAAAGAGCTTTCTGTCTATGGGATTACAGGGATCAATACTTATAATAGAAATGAAGACTAAAATTTTACAAAGGTATTAATTTAAAAATAATGATAAACTCATTACACATTAACACAGATTATGTTTTTATGAAAATAATACATTTCTAAAACAAAAAACACTTAGCAGGAAGAGTGGTATAAACATTTATGTCCGCTTCTGTGCTCAGTCTCTTGCAATGTGTTGTTTTAGCTGAAGTAGGTGAAGACATCCAGCTTCACAAAGGAACTGAAAAGGGGGTTTCAGTAGCCTTTTCAGGTACTTGTGAGTTCCTTTGTGACCTGATACCAAACTTGACAAGTGGTGGTTTCCTGCAGATTATTTGCAGTGTGCAGTCTGAAATCCTGTGTTAAAATTCCCGGTCTTTTCCTGCACTTTGAATAGATGTTTTACCCACGATAATGCATTACCTGACACATGGGTCGTTTGGACAACATCAGTTCACTTTTTGCAGAGGCTGAAAATGTTCATACATTTCATTATGTATAATATCAGAAAACTCATGGTTAGTGTTGCTGTCGTTTTCATCAGGACAGTCTTCAAGTCTCAGGAAACTAGAGAGCCCGTGGGGACAGACAGGAGTTTTCCCAGATTCTAGTTTTTAGTAGAAAGCTCAGATTTGACAGTTGGCAATAAATGCCATCAGTTTCCTGTTACCTGAGATGCATGCATGCCAGTCTGCAGAGCAAGTGTGTAGTCACTCAAGTAAAAATGACGTTCTGGTGAGAAGAGGCCGGTTGAGTTTGCAGCTCAGTTAGACAAGTGTTCTTCCTTGAGACAACACTGTGCTTGGGTACGTGACCTGATGTGGTTCCATTTTAACCAGGAATATGATAAATATACATTAAAATGTATGTGTGTGTATTTCATATCAATATAAATAATGAACATATGTTTAACATAAATGTTATAAATATAATAAAAGGGTCTAGATTTAAAGAATTATTTTTTATTGCTTCTTCAAGGTATTCTTAAGTGGAACTTCTTTTTTTTTTTTTTTTTTCTTACTGTGAATCCCTGGAGGTGAAGAATCTTTCAACTACTGGTGCCTTTGCCACAGGGTTTTGTGTGAGGAGCCTAAGGAGTGGGCAGGTTGGCCAGCCAGTGCATTTGCCTGTGTCAGCACAGTGAAAAAAAGCAAGCAACGTTTTAGTATTATCTTGAAAGTCATTTTGATCTTGATTTGTAAGGGTCTGGAATCCTCAAGAGTCTTGGTTTTTGAGAACTGCTGGTCTAGGACAGCAGCTGCAAAGAACTGAGCCGGGAGGGTTGGATGGTGGTTTGGTGTCCCTTGCTCATGGGTTGGGTTTTTTGCAAGAGACTCAGCTTGTAGCTGGTGGACCACTTTCAGCCCGATGACATTGTATTTGTAGGAGTGAATGCTTTTAAGGGAGAGTAGGTGGGAGAGGCCCACTCACCCCTGATGTCTTCAAGTGGATAAGAGCAGATGGTTCTATTCCCTACCCAGCCCTGAAGGCATCTGACCTCTGGCCTGTTGCTGGAGCACAGTTGTAAGATGAACCAGGCCGTTTGTCAGGCTCTGGCTTGGTGTGTTGGAGGAGGAGCCTTAAACCTGGAGTGAGTGAGGAAAGCAGAATATGCAGGGCATATTTCAGAGCACACTTTCACCATTTCTGTGGGTAGCAGAGACAGAGAGAAAGGGGGCAGGAAAGTGATGGATACCGTGACCAAGCCTTATTCTGAGCTACGAAATTGGATACAAGAAGAATTTTTAGAGAAAAGAGTTTTTTTGTCATTCTACAGCCAGTGTTGATGAGCATTTTCCCCAACTCAAGAGAAAGATCTGGGGACTTGGCTTTCACCCTGGGAGGATAGAGCACTGAGTTATTGGCTCCTCGGTGCTGCATTGACAGGGAGAGGTGATCCGGAATAGGGATGACCACATGGTCCGGAGAGGGAACGGACGCAGGGAGGTGACTGGACACTGGCTGAGCACCACAGGCTCCTGAAGCTGCCCTCCAGTGAACAGCAAGCCTTCCCGAGGTGCAGCAAGCTGAGGAAAGATCAGAGGGGCATGCACATGGAGCCTGGGCTCATGCACAGTCTCATTTCATGTTTGTAACGGCCCCAAGAGATAGAGGTGTGAGTATCATTTCTCTTTTATGTTCGAGGTCTTTGAGTCTTAGGCTTAAATGACTTGCTTAAAGTCACACTGTAAATAAGTGGGAGAGCTGCAAAGTATGTGTTTTGCAGAATGACAAAGGGCTGAAACTGCCATTTTTGGGGGAGAGGCAGCTTTCAGTGGGCTGAGTGTGAAGGAGTGAGGGCTGCTGGGGCCATGGGGCCGGGGCCACACGGAGACTCTCGCTCGCAGGACTAGGCTGTTGGATGGGTGGTAGGTTTCATAGGCTTTGGTGTCCACAGAAGAGTGTAGTCTTTCTGAAACGTTTTCTTGGTGATGAGGATGAGAGGCTAGAGCTTCTTCATAGTCTTGGCCCGTTAGAGGGTGTGCAGTCTTTAGACTCACTAGCAGATGATTCCCTGGCAGGGTTTGTGCTTATCTGGGGGGACATTAAAGTCACAGCTGCTGTGGAAAGGGACGTAGTGGGGATGGGTGAGTGAAGGTGTGTGCGCTCCCCAGTAGGCCAGCTTTGTCCCAGTCCTGCAGCGAGGAGCCTCGCTCCCTCACTGACCAGGCTCTGGGGACAGATTCCTATGGCATCGGAGGCCGTGTGGCCATGGCAGAAGCGACATGTAAGTTAGAAAGCCTCCCCTCCTGTTTCCAGACAGAACGTTATTGCCTATTGCTCCCCACTCCCCTTCGATTTCAAATCCTAGAGTTTTATCCTGAAAAAGTGCCCTTTCCCATCACACAGGAAACCATAGTCTGGTAGCGCTAAGAGGGGGCCGAGCTGCCCACCACCCCGCCCTTCTGCCTCCCATGTGCTGAAATGCGCTTCTCGGGCTGGTCATCCTGGCTGTTTCCAGACACTTGCCCTTTCCCAGGGTGAGTTCCTCCAAAAGGGTTCCTCCTTTTGGTTTCAGTTTAAAAGTAGAGTTTACTGGACGTCTTCCTTTTGATGTGAAGCCAGTTGGGATGCCCCTCAGGCATGTAGTTGTGTCCCCAGGGCCTTGCTCAGCCACAGCACCACTCACACAGCGCTGGGCCCGTTGCCTCCCCTTCTAGACTGTCAGCCACACAAAGGCAGAAGCCACGGCTATGTTGTTCATCACAGAATCTTCCAGAGGGCAGCCCACTGCCCGACAAATACTAGGGGCTGAGTGTGTGTGGAACGTGTGCCTGCACTCTCGCACAGGCTCATCCTGCGTCTGAGTTCAGTTTCCAGGACTGTTGGCATCGGGGACACCTTTCTTCTGGGCCTGCTTCTGGGTGGGCTGGATTCTCTGAGTATCACTTAGATATCAAACACTCAACAGCATGGCATGAACCAGTATGTGTTAGGGCAACTGGGAACACTGGGATCTTCCTGTAAAACACTTCCTAGTAATTAAGAGCCTGGAAGTTGATTGGGGTTCTTTCACCCTGACTAGTCTGAGGCATCTTCATCTGAGCTACAGCCCTTTGATCGTCTCTGAGAACCTTCTCCAGGCCCTGGGACACAGTTGCCTGCTCTGCACGTGGGGAGGAGATGAGTCACGTGGCTGATGCAGCCCGCTGCCATGGGTAGTAGGAGCCTTGGTTGACGCTGGAGGCATTGGAATGTCTTCCTTCCAATTCTTTTTTTATTCATTTTCATCTTTTCCAGGACGGATGCCCTTGTCCCTCTGAATGTCAGAACCATAAGCCCGTATGTTCTGACAGGTCTGGTTCTGGATAGGAAGTTAGTTTGATCTCTGTTGATGTAGCTTTGACTGGGCTATTAGAGTCGGCTACTGCAAAGTGGGGTTGTCTGTACTTAATGCATGATAGAAGCCACAGCATGTAGACAGGCCTGCGACACGGCGCACCGTGGCAGCCGGCTTACCGTGGGTCTGAGGGCGAGGCTGCTGTCTGCCACCACCTTGGCAGGCGTGTGTGGCTTTCTCTCCTGCTCAGGCGAGGGCTTGGTCTTGATTTCACAGCCAGCCTGTACGGAGTGTGTCCAGGTCCGAGTCAGTGTTCTGGAGCATCCACTTGTCCTCTTTCCCAGTCTGTGCCTCTCTGTGGGGGAGCTGGCTGTCCTCTGGACACGGCTGCACTGGCGCCTCCCACTGGCCCAGTACTGGGTCCTGGGGGTGCTGACCCTCAGTGTCCCACTCACTCCCTCTTGTCCCAGCCCCTGCCTTGTGGCACCTGAGTCCTTCTGTAACCACTGGATCATTTTAACAGGAAATCCATGAAAAATGAGTTCACTGATTTTTTCCTATGTAGAATCATATTTTGGGGACAGCTGTGTAGAAGTCAGTAATATATAAAAGGCACACACAGAAGTATGTTTAAATAATCCTGTTTCAAAGTCCACATCCAGTCTTCCCTCCCCAGCACAGCCTCATACCTGTTTCCAGACAGAACGTTATGCCTATTGCTCCCCACTCCCCTTCGATTTCAAATCCTAGAGTTTTATCCTGAAAAAGTGCCCTTTCCCATCACACAGGAAACCATAGTCTGGTAGCGCTAAGAGGGGGCCGAGCTGCCCACCACCCCGCCCTTCTGCCTCCCATGTGCTGAAATGTGCTTCTCGGGCTGGTCATCCTGGCTGTTTCCAGACACTTGCCCTTTCCCAGGGTGAGTTCCTCCAAAAGGGTTCCTCCTTTTGGTTTCAGTTTAAAAGTAGAGTTTACTGGACGTCTTCCTTTTGATGTGAAGCCAGTTGGGATGCCCCTCAGGCATGTAGCTGTGTCCCCAGGGCCTTGCTCAGCCACAGCACCACTCACACAGCGCTGGGCCCGTTGCCTCCCCTTCTAGACTGTCAGCCACACAAAGGCAGAAGCCACGGCTATGTTGTTCATCACAGAATCTTCCAGAGGGCAGCCCACTGCCCGACAAATACTAGGGGCTGAGTGTGTGTGGAACGTGTGCCTGCACTCTCGCACAGGCTCATCCTGCGTCTGAGTTCAGTTTCCAGGACTGTTGGCATCAGGGACACCTTTCTTCTGGGCCTGCTTCTGGGTGGGCTGGATTCTCTGAGTATCACTTAGATATCAAACACTCAACAGCATGGCATGAACCAGTATGTGTTAGGGCAACTGGGAACACTGGGATCTTCCTGTAAAACACTTCCTAGTAATTAAGAGCCTGGAAGTTGATTGGGGTTCTTTCACCCTGACTAGTCTGAGGCATCTTCATCTGAGCTACAGCCCTTTGATCGTCTCTGAGAACCTTCTCCAGGCCCTGGGACACAGTTGCCTGCTCTGCACGTGGGGAGGAGATGAGTCACGTGGCTGATGCAGCCCGCTGCCATGGGTAGTAGGAGCCTTGGTTGACGCTGGAGGCATTGGAATGTCTTCCTTCCAATTCTTTTTTTATTCATTTTCATCTTTTCCAGGACGGATGCCCTTGTCCCTCTGAATGTCAGAACCATAAGCCCGTATGTTCTGAAGGTCTGGTTCTGGATAGGAAGTTAGTTTGATCTCTGTTGATGTAGCTTTGACTGGGCTATTAGAGTCGGCTACTGCAAAGTGGGGTTGTCTGTACTTAATGCATGATAGAAGCCACAGCATGTAGACAGACCTGCGACACGGCGCACCGTGGCAGCCGGCTTACCGTGGGTCTGAGGGCGAGGCTGCTGTCTGCCACCACCTTGGCAGGCGTGTGTGGCTTTCTCTCCTGCTCAGGCGAGGGCTTGGTCTTGATTTCACAGCCAGCCTGTACGGAGTGTGTCCAGGTCCGAGTCAGTGTTCTGGAGCATCCACTTGTCCTCTTTCCCAGTCTGTGCCTCTCTGTGGGGGAGCTGGCTGTCCTCTGGACACGGCTGCACTGGCGCCTCCCACTGGCCCAGTACTGGGTCCTGGGGGTGCTGACCCTCAGTGTCCCACTCACTCCCTCTTGTCCCAGCCCCTGCCTTGTGGCACCTGAGTCCTTCTGTAACCACTGGATCATTTTAACAGGAAATCCATGAAAAATGAGTTCACTGATTTTTTCCTATGTAGAATCATATTTTGGGGACAGCTGTGTAGAAGTCAGTAATATATAAAAGGCACACACAGAAGTATGTTTAAATAATCCTGTTTCAAAGTCCACATCCAGTCTTCCCTCCCCAGCACAGCCTCATGAGCTTCTTCCCGGGGCAGAGGGACTGTTACCTTTGAGTTCTTCAATAGATTCAGGTTGAAATTTGGAGAGAAAATCAGTGTCCCCACTCTGTACTTGCCTTTTGACCTTTGCCCCCTGCAGGTAAGACCAGAGTGGGCTCCTCTCCCACCCTGGAGCCCACTAACCATTGTCAACAAAACTCCAAGAGAAATGACAGACTCTGTGCCTCCTCCCCCGGCCCAAGCCTGATGCCATAGGAAACAAGCGTGCTGCCTGCAAGGAAGGTCAGGGCTACTGCGGTAGACGCTGGGCCTCACCCCACAGTCCAGCAGCAGTGCCGCCTCCTGATCACAGCGCCTGTTGAACCTGTCTAGACTTGGGAGCATGTGGCCCAGTCAGCCCTCCAAGGACAACAGCCCCGTCCTCCTGGACCGTTAATCCTCCATCTCCATCTCCAGGTGACTCTTTTCCTGTGCCAGGGCCCAGACCTTTTGTTCTTTCAGGACGCAGTTTCTTTGTATTTAGGGCTCATCTGTTTTTTAACTTCCTTGCATTTCAGCCACATTTGTTTATTCACCTAGATTCCTTACTTTTAAGTGGCCTAGGGACAGGTATTGATGAGGTGGTGTTGTTGTCACACGGTTGACATGAGGCAGATCTCCCGATGGACAGACCTCAGGGAGGGAAGAAACTCCTTTTCATGAAAGGTGGGGTTTGGGGCAGTTGGGCTACTTAAAACCCCTTTCCTCTCATTTCTCTGCTGGCCTGCACTTTTCTTATTTGAAAAGGTCTCCTCACATGCAGGTTGAAGGCATGGACTTGCTGATGGTGCCCCGAAGTCTCGTGGAGAGTCGGGACATGGCCTATGGTGGTGCCTGGTGACCTCAGCTGCAAGCCCACTTCCCCCTCGGGTCTTCCAGGTGGCCCCCAGACATACACACTGTCCCCGTGAAAGCCCTTACAGGACACTGGATAGGAATCATGCTTCGAGGGAGAGATTCTTGGGAGCATCGTGCCCCTGTGGTGTAGAATTCTGTGACTCCTCCTTGCTCTCTCGGTCTGCCGTCTGTGAAGAGGCAGTGAGACAGGTGCTGTTTAGGAAAGGCTGCAGTGGGGATCATTGATGCCTGTTTGTCCCTCTCTTGTTGGTCACCTGGCAAGTCTGGAGATTCTTTGCCAGGCCTTTTACCTGTAGAATATGGCTTGTGCTCAGTGCATTGAGACTTAGAGCTGTGCCCAGGCCTTTTACCTGGAAGGCACGGCAGTACCCGATTTCCCCGCTTAGAGCACTCTGGTTGGAAGGTCACGCGCGACGACTGCAGGAGTTTCACTTCGCCAGCAGAGCCAGTCTCTCTGAGGCCAGTCTGGATGGATGCCCTGACCCTGGCCGTGCCTCTCCAAGGGAGGGCACCAGGGGAACCACGGCACCTCCGTTGAGGAGCTGGTGAGGGAAGGAGGAGCCGAGTGCAGCGCTGCTCCGTGAGTCTTGCTCATCCCCAGCAGCCTCCCTCTGCTCTCCAGAGACATCTGCGGTGCGCCCACACTCAGGCACTCAGGGTGGGCTGCTGAGGTCGCAGCCACTGGAGGGCTGCATCTGCTTGGTTCACGGGCACCTCTGTGCAGTGTTCCAGGTTCGGGGGTCAGTTTGTCATTGCGAGAGGAGCAGGCAAAGAATGTTTCCCAGTATTAGCCAGTTTTGTTATCATGAAAAATGACAGACATACACAAAGGAAGAGATCGACTGTCTTATTCATTATTTATCTATCACCTGGATTCAACAGTTACAACAGTCCTCCCGCATTTGCTTTGTCTGTTATTTTTATTTAGCCCGAGCATTTTAAGATGCATCTCAGACATCATTTCATTGTTCCAAGCCTCAGTATACATCTCTAAAAATACAGACATTGGTTTACACAACTGCAAAGGCATCATCATACCACATACAGTGAGCCCAGTTCCTTGTGTAATCTGATACCTAGTCCCTAATGAGCATCTCCCCAGTTGTCCCCTTTTAGCAGCTGGCTTATTTGAATCAAATTCCTAAGAAGGTAGATCCTCAAGTTACATTTGATTGTTATATCTCAGGTGTCTTTAATCTAGAGCAGCTCCCACCCCAACTTTTTTGCTTTTTTTTGGCTGTGGCGTGTAGCATGTGGGATCTTAGTTCTCTGATTAGGGCTCAAACCCAAGCCCCCTGCAATGGAAGTGCAGAGTCTTAACCACTAGACCATCAGGGAAGTCCACCCTCGCCTCCAACCTTTTCCACACCATTTACTTGTTGCAGAAATGGGCAGTTGTCCTGTGGACTGGCTCACATTTTGTTATTTTTCTGCTTGGATCCCTAGCCTGCTGTGGGATAGCAGCAGGTGGTTGCTGCTACTCTGGTAGTAACTACCTGGATAGTCCCTATCCTCCTGGTAGTTCCCTAGCCGTCCCTCCTAGTTTCCTCAAACAAAAAGGAGTCCAGGGGGCGTGTTTGGCCAGAATGTTTTAGGGGACACTGTGGTTCCAGTGGCATCAGGCCAGGAGGCAGGGGGTATACTTGCTCCTCTTGGAGTATGCTGACATGATAAGGGGGTCCAGGGTTGATAGCAGGATCTTCAAAAGTATAAGAAGTTCTTGATCAGCCTTTCATCTGATGTTTTTGTCCATTTCTTGCCATGGTCTGAATCATTCATTTCGGTACAGTTGCACATTTATTAGCTGGCTTGTTGCATTCTCTTGAAAGAGTTTATAGAGGAAGACATCCTTTCCTTTTAATTGCCAAGTTTCAAAAAAGGTAAAAGTTGGTATTCTGTAAGGTTCAGTTTAGTCTAGTGCCTTGTGTCTGTCTCTCTGTCTCTGTCTGTTCCTCTTTCTCTCTCCATGCCTCCCCACTCCTTCTCATCACTGTGAATTCAGGGACTTTGTATATTTAGTGTGTTTCAATGGATCACAGTCATCATTCCTTCTGATACTCAGTTGTCCCAGTTTTGGCCAACGGGAGTCTATTCATAAGTTGGCATCTGTGTTCTTTGGCATGACTCTTCACATTCTGGCATAACAAGGTGTCCCCAGGCTCACTGTGTAAAGTGCTGATCTGGCCTTGAGACCAGCCACTCTGCAAAGAATCCTGTGCCATTTGGTGGAGAAGGTTCCATAAGAGAAGGGACCACTGCTGTTGGTTATCATTGTTTACAGGCCGTTTTGGTGGATACCCTGAAAAAAAAAAAAGAGAGAAAGGGAAACATGAATTCAAACAGATATTTCTAAATCAAATTTTACATTATAAGATTTTTTTCCTTAATTTTGATTTTATGTCAGTATCTCACTTCTTTCACCTTGAATCTTGGTTCCTAACAACATTACCATAATGAGTTATTTGCATTATCCTACTTTATGAACATACATTTGTTATAACTCAGTTAAACTATGAAAGAAGTTTAAGTTCTTTGCAGCTTTATTTATCAATAGAATTTCCCTCTAAGTATGGACACTCAGTCTCTTGTACTTAAAAGTTTTTTGTGGATAACGAGAAAGTTAAGGTTCATTTTCTTCATTTTGTTTAAAAATTTTAGGAATTGCTTTTCTCATCTATTTAATTTCATTTTTTGAATATATAAACATGTTTCCAAAGCCAAAACAACATAATGTTACATTCAGAGAAATTTTACTTCATCCTTTTCTTCTTCCTCCTGTTTAAATTCATTTTGTATTAAACAGACTTTCAGATATAGAAAACAAACTAGTACCAAGCAGGATAATAGGAGTGGAGGAGATAAAATAGACATTTGGGATTAACATATGCATGCTACTACATATAAAATAGAAAACAGCAAGGACCTACTCAAGCACAAGGAACTATACTCAATATCTTGCAATAACCATAATCTGAAAACGAATATATATCTAAATGTATAACAGAATCATTTGTTGTACATCTGAAACTAACAGAACATTGTAAATTATACTTCAATAAAAAACTCATTTTGTATTATCTTTCTCCATGTTTACTTTTATATATCACATAAAGATATATGTAAATAATTCACATTCCCCTCCTTTTTTGCACAAAAGGTAGCAGATTGGATATATTAATCTGTGCCTTGTTTTTTTTTTCCTAGACAGTATTACCTGGGACTGGAGAAGGGAATGGCAACCCACTCCAGTATTCTTGTCTGTAGAATCCCATGGACAGAGGAGCCTGGCAGGCTACAGTCCATGGGGTCACAAGAATTGGACACGACTTAGCAAATAAACCACCAGCACCAGCACCTGGGCCTACTTGTGTCAGTGCATTGTGCTCATCCCCATTTCCTCTTTTTGATGGCTGAGCAGTAGTTCCCTGTAAGGAAGCCCCATAGTTGATTCAAGCCCTCCCCAGTGGGTGGGCCTTGGGCTGCCTGCAATATTGCTGTGACAGGTACCACGTGAGTTAATAAACTGGCCATCTCCTATTTTGCCAGTACATCTTGGGACAGATAGATGCATATAATTTTTCACACACTGATTACATTTTCTTTTGCTGAAACCTTGGTTGTTTAGATGAATTACATTATCCTGACACTTCCATCTGGAAACAGTACCGTTTATTCTGCAATTTTTTTTTTTTTTTTTTGGCCATGCCGCTTGGCATGTAGGATCTTTGTTCCCCAACCAGGGATTGAACCTCCATCCCTTGCATTGGAAGCTTGGAATCTTAACTGCTGGACTACCAGGGAGGTCCCTTTATTTTGTGATTTTAATGTTAAAGAAACCTCCTCAAGCCCTTGTGTACCCTGTCTTTGTATTGAGCATAGTATTGAGAATGTTATTCTAAGATCTGTTTATTTCATTAACTAACTGAAGTATCACTTGCTGAGCATAATACAGGACATGAAAATGTAGCTAAGGCATCCTAAACCTCAAAAGATTTCAGATTGAGTACTTCGGGATTTTCTTCTGTGTCTGGTGTATATTTTGTCCCATGTTGGTTATCAAAAGTCTGGTAATAAGGCAGTGGAAAATACACCTTTATCTGCTGTACCAGAATGAAGCAGGACGTATCTGCAGGAGAGAGGAGGTGTCATTAAGTACCCTGTGGATGTGTCCAGTAGGTATCCATTGAACACCTCTGCTTGGCCAGAATGTAAGTGAGCAACATACTAAGTTTCTCCCTCCTGGCGTTTACTTTCTAGCACAGGAGACAGAACAAAAAGCAAGGAACAATTAGATAATTACAAGTTCACTGTACTTGAAGGAATCAAATAAGAGATTTAAATAGTCTTAGCCAGGAGCCTTCTTGAGGAAGAGGAGAGAGAGGCAGCTGACACACCCAGCCGTGTGGGAGGTGGGGGCAGGGCCTTGCAGGACCTTGGGTTTTAGGTTAAGAATTGGGATTCTGAACATCAGGAAACCATTGGGACAGTTAAGCGAGGGAATGACTCTTGATGCCGACATGTCATCTATTTCCTTTCTCTGGATTGGAGGGCTCCTCAGTATTGTGTTTCAGCTCCAGAAGCAGCAGCATTGTTCCTTCTGAGGTTCCAAGTGGAGGGAGTTTTCCTTATTGCTCCTTTGTGTAGACAGCTGCTTCTCATACTCTCATGTAGGTCTTCTGAGGATTTCTTATCTTTTTCAATAATATTAGCCCTTGGTGTTGCTCAGAAAATTACAGTCAGTGGTTGTAATTGGATTATGTGCTTGGGCTGTGAATGGGAGCATGATATCTACAAATTCTCTTCTTCAGACCTGCAAATCCAAGAGAGACCTCTGGAAGAGAGAGCTCCTTCCTCAAGATCACAGAAGGTCTGTGTCACCACTGTCTCGCTTATTGGAAATTAATCATAGACTCCATGGCAGTTTTCTGGACGAGAAAGGCATTTTCAGTGTCTGTGTTTACGTTCTGTTTACAGGAGACTGCCAGAGCAGCAGCTGCGCAGGGAGCCCTCACAAGGCAGCGCTGACACACCTGGACCACGGTGCTTGCTTCCTGGGAGGCTCCTGTCTGATGCGAAGGAAGCAGGACGTCATAGTGACTCTGCACGGGGAGGCTCCCGGGGACCGAGGCCAGCACGCAGGACCGCGCCCTCGGCCGCAGGGAACACTGGGCAGGCCTTTCCCTGCAAGTGAGACGGACGAGATTATTCTGCAAGAGGAAGATTCCAGGGGCTTAAAAGCACAAAGGTTTGCACCTTGGCAGCCTCTTGGAATGTTGACAGCTCAGGATCTAAAAGAAAGTGCTGTGTTAATGAGTTCCAGAGTTGATGTGGATATACATGTCACTTTATAATCAATAATAATACTGAGTGAGGAACACTATGCAGGAAGAAACCTTCCATAGAAAGACAGGCAGGGAAAAGCTTAGGCCGACCTCAGACCTCCCGCATAGAGCCAGCTTGAGATAAACGCCAACATGGCCAAATGAGAGACTCTGAGACAGCCGCCTATAACTGTAGTCTTTGTAAGGAAATCTCTAAATCACGATACCAAATAGGAACCATGATCTACAAGTGCCCCATGTGCAGGGAGTTTTTCTCTGAGAGAGCAGATCTTTTTATGCATCAGAAAATTCACACTGCTGAGAAGCCCCATAAATGTGACAAGTGTGACAAGGGTTTCTTCCATATATCAGAGCTTCATATTCATTGGCGGACCACACAGGAGAGAAGGTCTATAAATGTGATGACTGCGGTAAGGATTTTAGCACTACGACCAAACTTAACAGACATAAGAAAATCCACACAGTGGAAAAGCCCTATAAGTGTTACGAGTGTGGCAAAGCCTTCAATTGGAGCTCACACCTGCAGATTCACATGAGAGTTCATACAGGTGAGAAACCCTATGTCTGTAGTGAGTGTGGAAGGGGCTTTAGCAATAGCTCAAACCTCTGCATGCATCAGAGAGTGCACACCGGAGAGAAGCCCTTTAAATGTGAAGAGTGTGGGAAGGCCTTCAGGCACACTTCCAGCCTCTGCATGCATCAGAGAGTCCACACAGGAGAGAAGCCCTATAAATGCTATGAGTGTGGGAAGGCCTTCAGCCAGAGCTCCAGTCTCTGCATCCATCAGAGAGTGCACACCGGGGAGAAGCCCTATAGGTGTTGTGGGTGTGGGAAGGCCTTCAGCCAGAGCTCCAGCCTCTGCATCCATCAGAGAGTGCACACAGGGGAAAAACCTTTTAAGTGTGATGAGTGTGGGAAGGCCTTCAGTCAGAGCACCAGCCTCTGCATCCACCAGAGAGTGCACACAAAGGAGAGAAACCATCTCAAAATATCAGTTATATAAAGTGTTTTGCTAAGAGTTTAAAAAAAATTCTTAAAACCCATAAGTGCCACTAGGAAGGAAAAACCCTGTAAATACCTACATTGGTCCAAGAAATTTTTACAGCAGGACCTAGCAGAACATTGTTTTCCAGGAGGCATGTGTGAGGGTGTTTTTGGATTCATGCCAAGTGTGTTACACAACTTGTGAATCTGGAGCTCCTGTGAGTGCGTGCCCAGGGCAGGCTGTGAGGTCCCAGTCGTGGGTGTGCATTTCCTGGGATTCTGGTGGAATAACTACACAGGAAGCCATGGTCATTGCACAGCCTCCCAAGTCACCTTCTGTCTAAACCTAAAAGCCCAGATACTGCCCCATTTGAGGAACTCACGGTCTTCCTTCTCTTGATCTGAAAAGGCCAGCTCCCACCAAGTAGTGTTCTGGCACTTGAGAGGTTACCACTTGGTTTAGCCTCTCCTTATCTGTCCATGTATCCCATTACTTCTGCACTCACTTTACCCGTGTATCCTCCAAATGCCCATAAATATCCACCCCTTCCTAGATGGCATCAAAGTTCATTTTAGGTTTTAGGTGACTCATGATGGCCACTTTGCCTATCAGAGAAAATCATTGGCAAGCATAAACGCCCTTGAAGTTTAATTTTGTGAATTCTGCTAATCACTGTGTCACTATGTTAGACTTAATTTTCTAGTGGCTACATCACATATTTTTAACTTGAATATTTTTTGTTTTTTGGGGGGGGAGGGAAATAGCTGAATGTAAATAGCGAGGAGGAAGTGAGCGGAGTTAGGACTTTTCTCCATCCAGAACTGCCCTCTGGGGCTCCTTTAGTAACACGTGGAGCCACTTTCCTGTAGAAGTGGATGGTAGGAGGCGTCCCTAATAATAGTTTCTGTTTCTGTAATTTTGGGCAATAATGTGTAGGATTACATATCCATTCCTTTGTAGGCAGGAAAGTCTCTGTTAACCTCTCCTTTTCTTTCTTCATTCATTGGATAAGTATTTATTGAACACCTCCTATGTGCCAGGCACTGTGCCCCTTGGGGGGATACCACTGAGTAAGACAGACAAGGGCCCTACTCTCGTGGAGTTGACTTCTGGTGGAGGAGAGAGACGATAAGCAAGTAAACAAATAACGTAGTGTGAGATAGTGATTTAAGTGCTATGGAGAAAATAACCTAGGGTGATGATTTAGAGCGGTGGGGGGG
>SJYC01100750.1:0-25638 GCA_006408675.1 Madoqua kirkii
CGGTAGATAGCGGTCAGGGAGGCCTTTGTGCGGGCGAGGGCGGCGAGGGGATGGCTGTGGAGCACAGGTACCCAGCTTTCGCAGGTGGGGCGGCCCTGCGGTGGGCAGTGGGCAGAGCAGAAGGCGTGGCCCGGCGGTGAGTGTAGTGAGCAGTGGGGCGGGGAGATGCTGAACCCTCAGTATCCTGACGTTTATAGGCCCTTTTTTTTTTTTTTTTGGTTACATTGATATTAAAAACTCATGTGGAAGAACTCCAGGAATGTTTAGAAGACCAAAAGTCCCCAATGACGACAAAAAGCAACTAAGTTTGAACTTTGTTTCTCTCCTCATTCCTGTTTTCCTTCATTTCCCACATGTAGTCCTTTTTGCTCAGGAAGTCTTTGGGGGAAATTAAGGCTTTTTGAAAGCTCTGAACTGGGTGATCAGGTTAGCAGTGTCTGTCCACTGTCTTGAGAGGTTGGAAAATGAACTACCCGAAGTAGTCACTGAAATACAAAACAAAGCTTGATTTTCTCTTCATTTTGAATTAATTTCTTCTGTTTGACTGGAAGGGGTTTTTGTATAACTAAAACCTCAGTGCATAAAGGAGGTTTAAAAGGGGCACATAACTGAGTGGGTGAAGGTAGAAAATGGTATTTGGTGGGAGGTACATGTGTTACCATCTGAATTTTCATCTGGATAGCTCTGTTAACAAGCCTTTGGGAAGTCACTTCACATGACTTTCCTCCTTTTTGCGAAGAGAGGGCTGGCTTAGTTATTTGATAAAGCCCCTTCCAGACCTGAATTCCTTGACTACGATTTACTGTAGTGTCTTAACCCTCTTTCATGTCACAGTAGTGTGGAGCATTAGAGAAAAGCCTAGACTTTTAGTTGATAGCGAGCCAGTTGAAATATCACTGATAGAATTTTAGTTTTAGGAAAAATTGGTTTGATTTCTAGCTTTATTACTATTAGGTATGTGAGCTTGGGCAAAATCGCTTAATCTTTGAGTCTAGTTTTCTCACATACAAATTGAGGACATTAGGCTAAATGATTTCCGAGTTTCCAGCTAGTCCTAGAGTTCTATATTTCTACATAGTTGAATTATTTTATCATGCTGTTGCTGGGGAATATGACTAACACTTTTGAAGCTACTAATTTTATGTCGAGCTTTAAAGTCCATAATTGTTATCTTTGGAAAATATTATTTGACCTACAGTATGTCCAAATCAATTTAATAAAATCACTTTATAACAGGGTTCTGTGCTTGACGTACAGTGGTATGAATTTGGTGGGGTGTGTGTGTCTGTATGTGTGTGTATGGTGGAGTGGGCTTGTGCATTATGTCTAGGTGACCATATGATATAGTGAAGAGGTTGCTGTTAATACTCAAACATGGACAACAAGCCTAAACTGGGACCATCCCAGCAAACCAAGATGTGAGGATGCCCTGGCCCAGGGGACAAGCAGTTGACCAAGGAATCGTGAGGTCTGTGGCAGACTGGAGAAAGCCCAGCCTCCTGAGAGGATGACCTGCTCAGCGGTAGCTGTTTGTTTCCATCATGGAAACAGTCTCAGGGTCCTGCAGAGTCTGCTCTTTAATGAAAAACCAACAATCCAGATTTTTATTTAAAATTTAATTATTTTTAAAGGTTAGCAATTAATTCACGTTTCCGTTTTGGTATTTGTATTAAGGAAATGGCAACCCACTCCAGTATTCTTGCCTGAGAACTCCCATGGCCAGAGGAGCCTGGCGGGCTGTACGTCCACCGGGTCGCAAAGAGCTGGACACGCCTGAGCGACTGAACAGTCCTCTGTGTGCTGCCCACAGGCTTCTGCTTCGCTTTGCAGGCTCTGCTGTGGCCCTTGACGGCTGCCACCCACCTCTGCTGAGGCCTGACGCCTTTCAGCTAAGTGGTGGCCCAGACCCGAGCCACAGTCTCTGATAGTGGGTCTGACGTCCATCTGCCTCTTGGGGTGAGTCTATGCTCCACTTCTGGTTGAGGCGGAAGTAATCCAGACAACCCTTTCAGTGTGAGTGGGATGGGGCAGAGAGGTCACACTTCCCCTCAAGTTCACCCATCAAGTCACTCCTGTGCCTGCTGGGGTTCAGGTATGACAGCAAGAAGTCACGGCTCACTTCCCAGTTTCCCAATGCCTTCCCAGGGTTTCTCGGTGCCTTCCCAGGGGCCTTCCCACGCTTGGTTCAGTTATTCCTGCAAATTTAAATTATTAAGCAACGTTTTCTGTACAGCCTGCTGTTATCCTCAGCAATTTGAAAAAAATAAGTGAAAGCAAATATCAGAAGATAGAAAAAATACTCAGTGGTGAAATCAAGCCCTGAAGAAGAGGTGAGAAAGAGGTTGATAGGATCACAGGGCCGAGTTGGTACACAGATTGAGATGAAGATGGGTGGGGAAGCAGAAGGTGATAGAGCCCTTGCTCTGCGACCTTGAGCTTAACTTCTCTGAGCCTCAGGTTTCTCATTTGTAAAATGGTTTTGAAAATAACCTGGGAGATATTTGAGAAAGTGAAATAAACACATATAAAGTACTTGGGTGCTGTCGCTTCAGTCGTGTCTGACTCTTTGCAACCCCATGGACTGTAGCCTGCCAGGCTCCTCTGTCCATGGGATTCTCCAGAAAAGAATACTGGAGTCAGTTGCCATGCCCTCCTCCAGGGGATCTTCCTGACCCATGGATAGAGGCTGCATCTCTTATGTCTCCTGCATCAGCAGGCAGGTTCTTCACCACCAGTGCTACCTGGAAAACCTGTGAAGTGCCTAACCTTTAATAATGTAACAGATAATTATTATTAATCCTAGTTGCCTATTAAGGAAGATGAGTCACGTCATCTGGAGTCCTTTGTCCTGTTGAGCACTGTGATGGGTCTGGACATCTGCATTTGGGGTGGGACCTGGAGAAGGCTGAATGGTTCCACGTGGTGAGAAAGCAAAGAACTCGAGTGTCCCAGTATAGTCTGAGACAAGAAGATACAGAGTGGACTTGGGAAGGGAATTGAAGAGAGGGACCCAGCAGGGCACGGTGGTGTCTGATTGTACGGTGTCCCGTATGGACCCTGCAACCACAGAGTCCTTCCCCCTAAAGTCTTGGGAGGCTCAGTCTGAGCAGATTTCTTATAGAAATTCATGGAAGGGCCAAATGCTGTGTCCAGACTGAAGTGGGGCAGAACAACTAAGTACCACACATCAATAGTTCTGGGGCCAGGGGAGGGCAGCCCTGAGACACACTCCAAGGGCCTCAGAAATTCTGGGAGAGCTTCCAGCTCCCACTAGCCAGTGTCACCCAAACCCTGTGGGCAGGGAGGCCTCCAGGTGTTACTGCTTGGTTCCCACTCCTGGTGTGCATAAGGTAGAGTAATTCTGAGGTAAGAAGGACACAAAGACATTTTAAATAAATCATTCTCACCTTATGTTGTAAAATATTAAGAGGCACATGAGCAACTCTGGAGGTTCCCAGGCCCTGTGTTTGTCAAATGTGTCAGCGGAGGTCTTGGTGGACTGTGACCCGTTGAATCAAAGCGCTTTCATTGTTCAGATGCAGGTATAATATTGGAGAAGGAAACGGCAGCCCCCTCCAGTATTCTTGCCTGGGAAATCCCATGGACAGAGGATCCTGATGGGCTATAGTCTGCAGGGTCACAAAGAGTCAGACACAACTTAGTGACTAAACAGCAAAGAGGTATAATAGATGCAACTAAAATACATTTTTAGAATAAGATAATAGCACATATATGTTGCTCTTACTGATTTTCAGGTGAATTTACATAATTTATAGCCTGTTTTGCATGTACCCCATCAGTCCTGCTCCCCCATACTGCTTCAGAAAGTGGATTTACCCTGACTTGGCCTCCTCTGTAAAGTTGGTCTTGGCCCAGGTCTTCTCTGCATCGTGAATTAGAGTGGGGGTGTCATGTTGAGTTTTTAGGATCTATAGATGGGTCTCAAAGAGATCCAGAACCTTCTTAAACTGTATGCAGAGTTTTGTGTACCTGTTGGTATGCAGGTGTTTTTCGAGGAAGGCAGTCTTTTCAGTCTAGCTTGTGGCTCTGATGGATGAAGAACACTGATTGAGCCACACAGTTATTTGTTGTGCAGGGACCTTGGGAAAAGGAACACTTAAGAGGTCAGAACGGCCCAGAGGTCACTGGGATGAACTGAAAGCTGGGTAATAGTAAAAAAAAAAAACAAAAACACAAAACCCAACAAAAAAAGTAACCCTGTGCTGTGTTGTGGGGCAAGAAGACACTGTTGGCATAAGGTGAAAGGTCTGTGTGTCCCTGTTAGAACGGGCTCGATGCAAGCCTATGTTACAACAGTGTCCTGTGCTCAGGGGAAACGTCCTGTGAACAATGTGGAAGAGTCTGTGAACAATGTAGGTGAGAACAGCTGGGTCCTTCAGAAGGACTGGCTGGACACACGAGGAGTCAGCTCCATGCATGGAAAATGCCAGAGCCACAACTGAGTCTGGCTCTTAGTTGCCGGAGAGGCAATTCCTGATGTAAAATTGGAGTGAGGGCCCCAGTGCTGGGGTAGGTTGGACTTAGGTTCAAATAAACCTATTCACATCACTTGGTGTTGTGTCCTTCCATGTTGAGTTTCTGTGTCCCCCTTCACTTGCTTGGTATACCAAATTTAGGAAATATCTCCCTATTCATGGTTAAAGTGATCACCTTGAGCCTTCAGCCTGTCTGTTCCCCAAAGTGTCCTCTGCTCTTGAATGTCCCCTCCCTTTCTGAAATAAGCTCAAGACTCACAGGGACTTAGTCCAGAGGGTAAGTCCTCCTCCTAACATCCTGTGAGGAATTAGCTGGAGATTTCAACTAGCGACCAGCAGGCCACACAGCATCACTGTTGCCAACAGTGTTTGGAGAAGAATCAGTTTCTATGTACTGTTGCCAAGACAGCTCACTCGATCCAGTACACATCAGGAGAAGAAATCAAAAGAAAGAGAAATGTGAAATACGATGGCAAGGGACTTCCCTGGCGGTCCAAGGGTCAAGACTTCACCTTCCAAAGCAGGAGTTGCAGGTTTGATCCCTGGTTGGGGAACTAAGATCCCACATGTCTCAGGGCCAAAAAGTCAAAACATAAAACAGAAGCAAAATTGTGACAAAATCAGTAAGGACTTTAAAAATGGCCCACAGCAAAAAATCTTAAAAAACCGTAAGATAGCAGGAGTGGACATCAACATAGTGTTCATCATAGTGAGGCCCTGGTGGCTGAGACTGAAGAATCAGTCTGCAGTGCAGGAGACCAGGGTTTAATCCCTGGGTCAGGAATATCCCCTGGGGAAGGGAATAGCAACTCACTACAGTATTCTTGCCCGGAGAATTCCATGGACAGAGGAGCTTGGTGGGCTATATAGTCCGTAACGTCACAAAGAGTTGACTGAGCGATTAACACTTTCAGTTTTCATTGTAATAAATATGAATGGATTAAATTCTGCTGTTTCTGGACATTTTCAAGTTGAACGGTAAACTTCACCACAAACATGTGTACAGGTGGATTGTAAGAAACCATGTACAAGAAGTGACACAAAAGGTTGAAAATAAAGTGAAAAAACATATCAGGAAAATATTAACATAAAGAAAGTCAGTGGTGGCAGCCTTGCCAATAAAATGCAAGGTAAAAAGCATCCATTTATGCAGGGAATAATTTGTCAAGGTAAATAGTTATGTGCGTTTGTCAACTAAAAACAAAGCTTTGAAAGAGAGAGTTTATGTGTTTAGAGGTACAGTGAGAAATTAATTCCCAACCACCACAGAATATATTAATCCTCATATCTCAGAAACCTGCAAATCAATTAGACAAAAATCAACCATCACTGTTAACAAACTTTATCAGCTGTCTCTGAACTTTGTGCCAACAAACCCTCTTGGAGCATTCATAAAAACTGACCATGTTTTATGCCAGAAAGAAAATCTCATCAGATTCCAAAATGCATAAATCCCACAGGCCACATCATCTGACTGTAAAACATCTTACAAACCAAAGGTGCTGAGAAGGAGACAAAAATCCTATCCACTTGGAAATTTACCAAAAACTAGCAAAACCTCCCCTTCCCCTTCAGGTTGACAGCTAACCAGGAAGTCAGTGCATGTGCAAACTGTAGAGATGAACGGCAGTGACAGCACCATGTAACGTGTCTCAGTTGTGATGGAAATGAGCAAAAATGTTTATAGCCTTAAATTCATCTGTTAGGTAAGAAATGTTAAAAGTAAACTGAGCCGGGGACTTTCCTGGGGGCCCAGTGGCTAAGACATCATGCTCCCAATGCAGGGGGCTCAGGTTCGATCCCTGGTCAGGGAACTAGATCCCACATGTTGCAATGAAGATCAAAGATTCCGCATGCCACAGCTAAGACCTAGCGCAGCCAAGTAAATACATACTAAAGAAAAACCATAAACCAAGCCTTTGATCTTAATATGCTTGATCTTTATCAAGACCATTTTTTGTTCTTGTTCCTTTCACCTATCACTGTGCTGAGTCATTTTGAAAAAATAAGGATAACCCATAACATACAGCACTGTTAGGACCCCAAGGAGTTGTTGGGGGGCAAAAGAGGGGGGCCCCTGGATCTTGAGGAGCCACGCATAGATAAGGTTGCCTAATGAATTAAGTGCAGAATGCCTGGTTACGTTTGATTTTCAGATATCTGACCTACTGAATCTAAAACTTATCATTTATTCATTAATCTGAGGTTCACATTAACCAAGTGCCTTCTATTTTCATTTGCCAAACCTGGCACCCCTGCCTGAAGGAAGGAGGGGAAGGGGCTCTAGTTTTCAGGAGAGGGGTGTCATAGGTGAGTGAAGGAGACCCTCGGTGAGGGGAGAGGACAGCCTATTGGGCCGGACCGGAAGCAGGGAGACCTTTCTGGTTTCTGCAGTAAAGAGAGGCTGCACACCCTGTGACATGCTTCCCAGGCAACGGGGAGAGGGAAGGTTCTGGGTTCACAAGAATAGTCCCATCCAGGACTCCTGGGCACCTGGACCCTGGGAAAAGCCTGTGTGGGCCCAAGTACTGAGGCTGCTGGGGGAGAAACCTCTGGTGACAATGAGGACAGGGATTTGAAGCACAGTGTGGAGGCAGAGATCCAGGTGGGCACATCCTCATGGCCCCCAGAGGGTCCAAGTGAGGCTGTCTAAAGCATGGACCCCAGGGCAGGGACTCCTTCTGACCACATGCCTACAGAGACTGAGTTTGGGATGATATCAGGCCAGACCGGCCCAGTAGAAATTTCTTTTCTTTAAAAAAATGTGTATTTAAATATATATGGCTTTGATGTGAAGCATTTTAAAGTCTTTCTCGAATCTGTTGCAACACTGCTTCTGTTTCGTGTTTTGTTTTTTGGCCACGGGCACCTGGGATCTTAGCTTCCCGATCAGGGGTGGAACTCACACCTCCTGCATTGGAAGGCAAAGGCTTAACTACCGGACCACCAGGGAAGTCCTCCAAATGAAATTTCTCCCCCATGTGAATACACAAAAGTAATATTTACGGAACAGTCATTCTGAGGAAAGGAAGGACCAAAAACCGGAGTCCGTGAACTTCAGCCGTCTTTGATCACACATCTAGAGCATTCGCTAGTTGACATTCTCAGGTCTCTTCCTGAATTCCCCTGTGTTCTGATCTCATGTTCGCCAAGGTGCAGACGTGACTCGGACCAAGTGGCTGGGAGATGTGTGAATAACTCTCTTTCCAGCGTTAAGTGTTTTCCATCTCAACAAAAGTGCTAATCGATATCCTCAAGAGATCCTTGTACTGCAAGAAGCCTGGGAGAAAGACTGCTGGCAACCTCAGTGCTCAGTGCAGGGCATCCTCCAGGCTCGAGAGGCCAGTGTTGTCAGGGACCCCTGCAGGGAAGTGGCTTGTGATCCTCATCAGCTCTGAAGCGTCACCTGGGATCTCCTCTCTTCTCTTCTTCACACTCTCAGAGAACACGCACTACATCATGCGTGTTCAAGTTTCCTGGAGTCCTCAGGCCCCTCTGATCACTGCCTCTGAATATTGACACAATTTTAGTGCGATGACAGATGGTGTGTGTGTATTGTTTAGTTGCTAAGTTGTGTTTGACTCTTTGAGACCCCATGGACTCTAGCCCGCCAGGCTCCTCTGTCCATGGGATTTCCCAGGCAAGAATACCAGAGTGGATTGCCATTTCATTCTCCAGGGAATCCTCACAGCTCAGAGATCGAACCCTGCGTTGGCAGGCAGATTCTTTTACCACGGAGCCACCTGGGAAGCCTCCAATACAATTTTAATATGCACACCAATGGGGTGAAGCAATCACTCAATAACCCCCTTGAGTATGGAACAGTAAAATAGATATGTTTGCTTTGGAATTAATTCTATTTCGTTTGCCTTCATAATTCAGTCTTGAATAATATAATCAAATTAGCTGACATTACTTAAGCAAACTTGAGTAATTGGGAAAGAGCCAAGTATTTGATGGAAAAAAGCCAAGCCGGGATTCTTTTTTTTTCCCCTCCTGGGTAAAGAATAGTCATCTAGAAGTTGCTGACTCATGCATGTTGTTGTTGTAGTTGTCCAGTCACTAAGCCGTGTCTGACTCTTCAAGACCCTTGGCCTCGACTATCTCCTGGAGTTGCTCAAACTCATGTCCTTTGAGTCGGTGACACCATCCAACCACAGTTGAATATTAATCATACACTAAAGAGTTTTATGTTCTCTGGATAGTTTGGGGTATTTGTTAAGACCATGAAGTAGTGAGAGATTTTCATTTTCCTTTTCTAAAACAAAGAATGCTCTCAGGGATCTCCCTGGCTGTCCAGTGGCTAAGACTTCACCTTCCCGTGCAGGGGGTGCGGGTTTGATTCCTGGTCTGGGAGCTAAGATCCCACATGCTTTGCTGCCAAAAAGCCAAAATAAAACAGTAGCAGTACTGTGAAAGTGAAGTTGCTCAGTCATGTCTGACTCTTTGAGACCCCGTGGACTCTAGCCTACCAGGCTCCTCCATCTATGGGATTCTCCAGGCAAGAATACTGGAGTGGGTTTCAATTTTCTTCTCCAGGGGATTTTCCCAACCCAGGGATTGAAGCCGGGTCTCCTGCATTGCAGGCAGATACTTTACCCTCTGAGCCACCAGGGAAGGCCAGAAATACTGTAACAAATTCAATGAAGACTTTAAAAATGGTCCCTGTCAAAAAGAATGCATCCTCATACTGAAGAACAATTGGCTTTATTATTTACTTTTTACTAGAAATAGTGTTGCTATTGTCTTTATTAGAGTTGATACATCCACCCATCTATTACTTAAGTATAATTTCCCTGCAATATTGTGTTCTAGGTGCATAACAGTGATTGATATTTCTTTACAAAATGATCACTAGGCTAAGTCTAGTTACCGTCTGTCACTATACACATCTTTTAAAAATATTGGCTGTATTTCCCATGTTGTCCGTTTCATTCTCCATGACTTATTTATTTTGTAACTGGAAGTTTGTACTCTCCATTGCCCTCACCTATTTCTAGGGTAGATACATTCTAGAACAAAACGAAAGAAAACCACCCAGATCCATTTTATTAGCATGGCACAGTCAAATGCCAGTTATTCTACCTAAGGAAATAAGAGCTGTTGAGCATTGAGATCTTGACCGTTCTGTGTCACATGGCTAGAGTGGTCAAAAATGAAGTCCTTGGTGATTTTGCATCAAGCAAGTTAAAAATCAAATCGTTTCACTTGGAAAAATGAAGTGATGTGGCTTTAAATGCAGGGATAGCCCCCTCTAGTGGTCAAAGGGGGTGGGTCAGGGCTATTATACAGGTTCTTTGTTATCCATCTGGGTTCCCTACCTCCCTGCATGCGTGCATGCTAAGTAGCTTCCTTCGCCGTATGACTCTTTGGGACCCTATGGACTTGTAGCCTACCAGGCTCCTCTGTCCATGGGTTTCTCCAGGCAAGCATACCATGCCCTTCTCCATCCCTACCTCCCTGCGGCTGCTGCTGCTGCTGCTACTGCTAAGTCACTTCAGTCGTGTCCGACTCTGTGTGACCCCATAGACAGCAGCCCACCAGCCTCCCCCATCCCTGGGATTCTCCAGGCAAGAACACTGGAGTGGGTTGCCATTTCCTTCTCCAGTGCATGAAAGTGAAAAGTGAAAGTGAAGTGGCTCAGTTGTGTCCAATTCCTAGCGACCCCACGGACTGCAGCCCACCAGGCTCCTCCACCCATGGGATTCTCCAGGCAAGAACACTGGAGTGGGTTGCCATTTCCTTCTCCAGTGCATGAAAGTGAAAAGTGAAAGTGAAGTCGTTCAGTTGTGTCCGACTCCTAGCAACCCCATGGACTGCAGCCTACCAAGCTCCTCCGTCCATGGGATTTGCCAAGCGAGAGTACTGGAGTGGGTTGCCATTGCCTTCTCCGCCCTATCTCCCTACAACTTTCTAAACATTTTTTTCCCTCTTGGAGAAGAGGAATGCAAAAACTTCCATTCTACCCCTGTTCTCTGGATTACTTTAAGAATATTTTTGTTGTCTGTAAAGCATCTTTCTGGGTCCACCGACCCCAAATGCTGTGAAAGCAACTACTGTGAATGTCACAAAACTTCATGATCCCAAGTTCTCACCCATTCTCTGTTCAGTTTATTCCTTTCTTATCTAAGTTAAACATTGCCTCCCATGCCCCTTTGTTTCATCTGTTTAAGTCCTTTGTTAATTCTAAGTTTTATTAATTATATCTAGGCTAGTCCTCCAGTGATCACTCATTTAAAAGATAAAAAGATAAAATTAATTGGGCTTCACTGGTGGTTCAGTGGTAAATAGTCTGCCTGCCAATGCAGGAGACATGGGTTCGATCCCTGGTCCGAGA
The DNA here is from genome assembly GCA_006408675.1 of Madoqua kirkii. Taxonomy (NCBI): domain Eukaryota; kingdom Metazoa; phylum Chordata; class Mammalia; order Artiodactyla; family Bovidae; genus Madoqua; species Madoqua kirkii. Next base: position 10,834 of record SJYC01100750.1, read on the forward strand.
AGATCCCACATGCCGAGGAGGAACTAAGCTTGTGCTATTAAGCCTGTTCTCCGGGAGCTGCAACTGCTGAGCCTCTGTGCTACGTCTACTGAAGCCTTGAGTACCCTAGAGCCCGTGTCCGAAACAAGAGAAGCCACTGCAATGAGGAGTCCTTACCTGGAACCTAGAGAGTAGCCCCTGCTCTCTGCAACTAGAGAAGACTCGTGGGGCAACAAAGACCCACACAGCCAGAAGTAAATTTTAAAAATTATTTAAAGATAAAACTAATAATGCTAAGAAGACTTTGTGGTTTTGTTTTGTGAGAGGTGCAAGCCAGGTCACTTCAGTCGTGTCCGACTTTGCCACCCCATGGGCTGTAGCCCGCCAGGCTCTTCTGTCCATGGGATTCTCCCGGCAAGAATACCGTAGTGGGTTGCCATGCCCTCCTCCAGGGGATCTTCAGGACCCAGGGATCAAACCCGTGTCTCTACATCTCCTGCATTGGCAGGCAGCTTCTTTTCCACTAGTGCCACCACGGGTAGTATTATGTAAAAAACAGAAGCAGGGTGTGATTTCATCAGGCAATGTCGTTGGGATGATATAAAATGAAAATTAAGAGTCTAGCTTATAAATCATTGAGTTACAAACCATTACTTCACTTGTGCTGTGGCTTGAAAAAGCAGATTTCCTTCCAAGAGCGCAGACCATTGTCTGTAAATCATACCACGGATGATAATGTTTTTAAAAAAAAAATTCTTAAACAACTGCTGGGTGAAGCGTGCCAAGTGTTTCTGATAAGAAAGCCTATTGATGAAGCAATTCTTTTTGGCTCTCCATATCCCAAGCATGTGTGTCAGGAGATTAACATTATCTTCCCTTTTCATTTTCCTGCGGGGCTCATCAGTGACCATTATCTGACCAAAGAAAGTTCCGCTAAGCGTGTAAGAGTACTCAAAAGATGGGTGAACGGCACAGCAGCCCAGTAGGGCGTATTTTAGCTTAGAGACCAGAAAAGCTTATGCGCTTATGGGCGGTTAAAAGATATCTGTTCTTTTCTCCCTCTCCAGGCAACAATATGGGGAACTTATAAACCACCTTTATTTTTTTGTATAGCTACCCCTGGCACTTTAAGACCATCATTAACTCCATCTTCTACTGTATTTTATTATATTATATATATATTAAAATACATATGCAGACTTTAATTTTGGCTGCATTGGGTCTTCATTGCAGTGACCAGATTTAGTTACTCCACAGCATGCGGGACCTTGGTTCCCCAGCCAGGAATCAGACCTGTGTCTCCTGCACTGGAAGGCGGATTCCTAACCACTGGACCACCAGGGGAGTTCCTATAAAGCCACCTTTGTAGTTTATGGTGGGCTGCCGTCTATAGGGTCACAGGGTTGGACATGACTGAAGTGACTGAGCAGCAGCAGCAATAGTTTATAGAAGGTGACATCTCCGTCTTAAGATACTTATCATTGTGGTGGTTAAAGTAATTCAAAGGGGAAAGATTTTCTGTCTCCGTGTTATGCACAGGACACTGGAAAGGGTGGTGGGTGACTTGCAAAACTAAGGGGGCAAAGCTAACTAAGAAACCTAATCTCCTGGAATCACCATCGGATCATGCAATCCCATTTCTGGGTACAAACCCCTTTGAAAGCGGGGACGCCAAGAGATATTTGTCTGCTTGTGTTCATAGAAGCAGCGTGATTCATACTTGCCAAAAGGTGGGAACAACTCCAGTGTCCACTGATGGATGAACAAATAAGCGCCATGGGGTCTGTCCACACAATGGGATGGTACTCAGCTTTGAATAGAAAGGAAATCCTACACATGCTGTGAATACGACACGATTGAGTTTGAGGACATTATGCTGAGTATTATACAAATATTGTATGCTTCCACTTATATGAGGTACCTAAAGTGGTCAGATTTATAGACAGAAAGTGGACGAGTGGCTGCCAGGGGCTGCAGGAGGAGGAATGGGGAGTTAGTGTTTAATGGGGACAAAATTTGTTTTAGGGAAGATGAAAAAGTTGTGGTGACAGATGGTGGGGATGGTTGCATAACGTAAGAGTATACCTGATGCCACTGAACCATATGCTTAAAAATAGCTAAAATGGGGACGTCCCTGGCTGTCCAGTGATTAAGACTCAATGCTTCCAGTGCAAGGGGTGCAGGTATGATCTCCGGTCAGGGAACTAAGATCCCATGTGCCGTGTGGTGAGGTCAAGAAAAAGAAGACTAAAATGATAAATGTTATATATATTTCAACACAATGGAAACAGAGATCCCAAAAAGAGAATGGCATTTTGGAGAAATATTTAGAATGCAGAGTCAGGAAATAAATCATGGTAGAAGCAGATTTTGAAGGACTTTTCCTAGCTTTGATTTTGGTCCCCTATTTCTAGCTGTGTGATTGTGAGCCAGTTGCTTGCCCTCTCTGTGCCTCAGATTCCTCATCTGTAAGACAGGAATAAGATTTGTACCTATGGCAACTGGCTCTTGTAAAGCTGAAAGGAGATGAATCAGAACCTTGCAGAGGGAGCATACAGTAAATACCGGCCATCATTGCTGTGATTAGAGTTTAACCTGGCCAAGGACTCTCCTCTGATAAATAGCAGCACTTCCTGCAAAAGGCATGTCAGCCAGTCTTCTCCACAGTTAGGGTGTACCCGTCACACATCATGTTATCTGTTGGACTGGATTGAAAGCAGAGTGCTACCATCTTTGGAAGGAAATCACTGCAGCTTAAAGATGATCAGAAAATGCATTTAAGCAATTTGAAGGTGTCACAACACTCTCAATACTGGACTCTTCCTATAAGTGAAATCAAATAATGGATCTATATGATTTTCAAATAAAATAAATGTACACGTAAAAAACCCACCACCACCAGGTATCTTGTTTGGCAAACTGGTGCTCTATCAATCAGGGAATTTCCTCCTTCATCTGGATAACCTGCTGCTTGAGGCAGCTCAAGTAGGTGAACTTGAGTCTCTCTCTGAGTGAAAGGCACCTTGTTAAGGCTGAAAACACAAAGGATGATATCAGACACGCTCTTTAGTTATTTATTTAGCCTAGTTGGAGAGAAAGGCTTCCAGGGGACTTCCCTTGCAGTCTGGTGGTTAAGTCTTCACCTTCCAATGCAGGAGTTATGGGTTTGATCCCTGGCTGGGGAGCTAAGATTCCCACATGCCTCTCTGCTAAAACAAAACAAAACAAAAGCAATATTGTAACAAATTCAACAAAGACTTTTAAAATGGTCCACATTAAAAAAATCTTAAAAGACCTTCAAACAAACCATCATAACATAGGGTCACAGAACACCAGGGAAGTCTGATCAAGGCACAGTGTGAGTGCAGAGGTGAGCATGGATAGCCCTATATTAATGATCTAATGAACAGGTCCACAGACCAAGAGAGACTTCCTCCAGGAGACTTTTAAGGGATGTGTAGGGGTTTGACAGGGATGATGAGAAAGCACACTTTAACCAGAGGAGATGGTATACCCCAGCGGTTCTTAAAACTCACTGTGCTTCAGAAATCACCGGAGGGCTCACAAAAAGCCCCATGCCAAATTTCTGATCCAGTGGGTATAAGGTGGCACCTGAGAATTTTTGTCTCTATCAAGTTCCCAGGGGATGCTGGTGCTGATGCTGTTGCCCTGGCGACCACACTTCTCGAGCTGCTGAGTGACATGAAGACCTGGAGCATGAAGTGACGACATGCGTTTGGGAAACTGTAAGTAAGACCATATTACTGGAACTTGAAACGTCTGAGGGATGTGGTTAGAGAGCTTGGGAGAGGTCTTAAGTTCCAGGGAGGGGTGGGCAAGGGAGATAAACACACAGTTGTATGCTCTAGCTACTGCAGACACACTGTGCTATTGTATTGGATCCTGGCAACAACTCAGGAAGCAGGGGGCATCACATTCATTTTACAGACGAGGTCATTGAGGAGCACAAGGCTAACTGATTGGAGAGAGAGGTGTAGGAGGCAGAGGACCCTGGACTTGGAGGCTCATGAGATGTGGATGAGCAGTCTCTCGGTCTTGACTTTGGAGGTAGATACAAGGTGATGCCAGCGACCAAGACAAGAAGTGTGGGGAAGGGGCACGTTTGCAAATATTCTGTCCAGAATTAATGGGAGCAGGTAAATGTCCTCCTTCCCACACTTACCTGTCCCCTCCCCTTTCATCAGGACTCCCTGGTGGCTCAGACGGTAAGCCTCTTGCTTACAATGCGGGAGGCCTGGGTTTGACCCCTGGGTTAGGAAGATCCTCTGGAGAAGGCAATGGTAACCCACTCCAGTACTCCTGCTGGAAAATCCCATGGACAGAGGAGCCTGGTGGGCTGCAGTCCACGGGTCACAAAGAGTCGGACACGACAGCGACTTCCCTTCCCCTTTCATTATGTTAATTTTGTCTTTTATCTTCTCATTCACTCATTCTTTTTATGTTTCCCTTCTTCTTATGCGACGCTCATCACCAGATTACACTTTATTAACAAATTTTCTCCATCCTCATATAGAACTAATCTTTTAAACAAAAAACATAAGGATGAACTGGACAAGGAAAAAGGGACAGAACTTTCGCTCGACGTTGAAGCCGAAGCGCCTTGAGAGAGCATGTCTTCTTTTTATTATGAAAAATTTTGAGGGAAAAACAGAATATTGACACCCCTACGTCCATTACATGGCTGTAACAGTTATGAACAGTTTGCAATTTTACCTTCACTTCCCTTTCGAGAGCGTTTTAATGTGTTTGAGACATTACGACACTTCACCTGTAAATACTTGAATGTTTGTCTTTGAAAATAAGGACATTTCACTATGAACCACAGCAGCACCATCATTCATAAAAGATGAGCGGAATTTATTCAGTCATCCAATGCCCAGCCTCTATTCAAATATCCCCTCAAGATTTTATCATGAGTTTTTTTCAAACATGGAAACAATTTTAGTGACCATCCATATACATATCCAACACTGCTAGTTTTTGTAATTAACGTCTTGCTTTTTGCTTTGTCGTGTACGTATCCACCTGTGCGTCCATTCATCCCTCTTAGTTTTTCAATGCATTTCAAAGCAATATGCAGATCTCAGCATTCTCCTTCCCCAAGACACTTCAGCATGGGCATCACAGATTGGCATTCAGTAATTTTGTTGTTTTTCTTGTTGGGTTAAAATGTACCTGTGTAATGACACACCTGTTTTAAGTGTAATGTTTGATGAGTTAAGACAAATGGGTACATCTGCGTAACCCAAATCCCTATCGAGTTGCAAGCCCAACCCCCAGCCACAGGCTACCCCTGTTCCAATTTTTCCTACCATCACCTCTTCTGGAACTTCATTTAAATAGAAGCATACAATGTGTTCTGTTGAATGTGAGGTTTCTCTAACACAGGACAGTGTTTAATACCCACACTGTCTGCGTCTCAATAACTTCCTCCTTTGCCTTGCCGCGTATTATCCCGTTTTTGGTTGGTGGGCAATTGGTCAGTTTCCTTTTTCGGTTGCTAATGAATAAAGCTGCAATGAACATTTGTATACAGGGTTTCTTGCTCTACAAATGACTACTGGTTTTTTCAACCACAGTCCAATCAAGGACCGCACGTTGTATTAGTCCGTGGGACTTTTATGTCTCTTTTCATTTTCAGGGGGAGGGATCAAATTCCCTGAGGTATCCACGGCTCCAGGTACCTGGTTGGCAGGAGGAGAAGCTAACCTCTGAGTGAGCTACTGAGTAACCTATGTGTCGACCTTAGCTTTCTGACTATAATGGTTTCTTGTGCCCCTTGCCTGTGGTCAGGAGGGAAAAACCAGGCAAGAGATCTCAGAACTCCGTAATCGACTCTTTTCTGTGATGTACTGTCAGCTTGTGGCCACAGGAGGGCGCTTGCTCACTTTGAATGATCTAAATTCATCAGGCCCGGCAACCAGGGCTAAAATGTTCTTCCAGAAAACAAATCTTTTAAGATTTTTCCTCCGTGTTTTCAGGTCTGTTGAATTCAATCGTGACGTCTGTTCAGTTACTCAATGAGTATTTACTGGATACCCACCATGTCTGATCCATTGAGCTGGCACCGTGGGTGGCAAAGAAATGAAACATTTTCCTGGCTGGTGGCTCTCCCACATGCCGCAGGAAGATAAGGCAGCCACAGAACATCTCAGTGTGAACTTGACGTCAGGAGCGTCAAGCTGAGACACGCAGGCGGGTGTGAGCTGGCACTGGGCTCGTCCCACGCAGTCATGATGTTAAGACCAATGATAGAGGGCCCAGAAAGTTCTGGAACATTGGATATGTTTAGGAAGGTTGGAAATGATTGGGTGGCCCAGAACTAGGAGGTTTGGAAGGCTATTCCGAATGCCACCAGGGGAACTGAGTGGTGGGTGGTGGTAGATTGGAGAAGGGGGGTGGGGCAATGGGGAAAATTGGGCAGAGGATTGGTTGGTCCAGTTGGAGGTGATGGCACCTGTGTTAATGATGACATAGGGAGAATGGCTGAGAATCACCTCTGAATTCTGCAGGCATGAACAAGACCACTGGGAAGAGTAGAGAAAGAAGGCGTGTTCTGGCATGCTCTCTCTCTCTCTTTTTTTTTTTTTTCAAATTATTTATTTGGCTGTGTTAGGTCTTAGTTATGTTATGCAGGATCTTTTGTTGGGGTGAGAGGGCTTAGTTGCCCCGTGACAAGCAGGTTCTGAGTTCCCTGACCAGGGTTCGAACTCACGTCGTCTGCATTGGAAGACAGATTCTTAGCTATTGGACCACCAGGGAAGTCCCAGAGCACTCTTGTTTTGAATATTGGTTTGTAAAATATGGGGTTTTACTATATTGCATTATATTAATAATACTCTTTAATATATGGGTTTTTAATATATTACATTATATTAATAACACTCTTTCACCCAGATGGTTTCAAGCAGTGAGATGTTTTTTGCCCTTTTTTTTTTTTTAAGTTACTCTGAGGAGTTTGGTCCAACTAATCAAGGTTATGGTTTTTCCTGTGGTCATGTATGGATGTGAGAGCTGGACTGTGAAGAAGGCTGAACGCCGAAGAATTGATGCTTTTGAACTGTGGTGTTGGAGAAGACTCTTGAGAGTCCCTTGGACTGCAAGGAGATCCAACCAGTCCATTCTGAAGGAGATCAGCCCTGGGATTTCTTTGGAAGGAATGACGCTAAAGCTGAAACTCCAGTAGTTTGGCCACCTCATGCCAAGAGTTGACTCATTGGAAAAGACTGATGCTGGGAAGGTTTGGGGGCAGGAGGAGAAGGGGACAACAGAGGATGAGATGGCTGGATGGCATCACTGACTCGATGGACATGAGTCTGAGTGAACTCCGGGAGATGGTGATGGACAGGGAGGCCTGGCGTGCTGCGATTCATGGGGTTGCAAAGAGTTGGAGACGACTGAGTGACTGAACTGAACTGAACTGAGGAGCTCCCTGGCGGTCTAGCGGTTTAGGATCTGGAGCTCTCACTGCCGTGTTCCGGATCAAGGAACTAAGATCCTGCAAGCCATACAGTGCAGGACAAAAGAAAAGTTATTCTGAAACTGATTCTAATGGTGGCACAGAAGGCTTTATTTAGGACGGTAGGTGTCAGGACTCAAGAGGCAGGAGAGATCAGGCTCAACTCTGAATACAGCAGAGACAGCTGGGGATTTATAATCAATGGTGGGGTAGATTGGTGGATGGACAATTACCAAAAGGACACATTGAGGGTAGGGAATCTTGCTAAACTGAGTTGGCAGGATTCTTGCTGAAGACAGGACAAGTGATCAGATATCAAGAGTAGGGGGTATTTTCTAAAAGGACTTAGTCACAGCCAGACCAGCTGATGGAAGTCAGCGCCCAAGGATGGGGCCTGGGGAGAAGAGAGCTCAGAGGAGCCGGACTTGGGTTTGGACAGGGAGAGACTTGGTGTCCTGTCTCAGGCATTAACGGATCTCTCATGAGTGCAAATTTCAATATGTAAATTGGGAAGTATTTCTAAAGCAGAAAGCCTAAATATATGTCATTTAAAGTGGGAGGTATTCATATTATTTAAATAGGAGCATGATCATGGTGAATTGGAAAAATGCGTGTATCTAAAGCAAGATGAAAGCTGAAATCATTTTCATACAAATATTGAGATTTTTTTTTGACATTCTAAGCCAGTAGGAGATTTACTTAGTAAATGAAAGTAAATGATTTACAAAAGTAAATGAAGCATCAGATAAAGAAAGGATTTGTGATCTTTTGTTCATACTTTAGGAAAATATGATGTTAGTGAGTTGAAATAGATGTAGTAAATAAAATGAAAATTGAAAATGCTTTTGGTCCTTTGAAATAAGGTGATGTGTTAGGTCATGACTAGATCCCCCGTTAATAGGCTAATCGTACACACACTGATTTGCATAAATATCCATCCTTCCTCCTACACACTTTACTAAGTTTAAGGTACAAAGTTTTCCCTAACAATTTATATTTTTCTTTTTTTCCCCTCATTCTCCCTTAAACTCCCCTTTTCATCACCAAGGGGCAGCTAGATGCATGGGTTCTGGAGTTGAATGTAGCACCACCATCTCACCCCGTCCACGTGACTTTAGTTTGCCTGACTATTTAATGGGGTAATAACACTGCAGCCTCTCAGGAGAGGGAGAGGGGTGGGGCTGCCACAGTTCCTGGCTTCCACCCAGGCACAATCCTTGTATCTGGTTGAGAAGGTCTTGGACCCAAGTTTAATGTAAGGTGGAAGTCCAGCCAATTCTCCCTGCTTTGTGAATTAAAAGGGAAAGCACTTTTCCAATTTGCCCGTGGGGTTTGTTGCTTCCCTAAACTTCTTGTGTTACGTGGTTAAGGTTGAGTTAGCAACTTGCACTTGATCCAAGAAACTTCAGTAGACTGTTTAATGCTTATTTTTTTATGGAATCATCCAACTTTAAAAATCCATTTCTCTCTTATATATAAGTTTCTGTCCATGGGATTTCCCAAGCAAGAATACTAAAGTGGGTTGCCATGCCCTCCTCCAGGAGATCTTCCCGACTTAGGGATCAAACCCATGTCCCTTGCATCTCCTGCATTGCAGGTGAATTTTTTACCACTGAGCCAGCAGGGAAATCCCATATATAAGCCCACAGATATTAAAAATAGAACAAGGTGTATACACCTAGGATACAAGTTCCTTCTTCAACACACTACTTGCAGAGATCAAATGAACTCAGGAAAAGGCTGGGAACTTGGCCCCAGAGCCTAGAGTCAGAAGTGATCAGTTAGCCCCAGGTGGGTGTGCAGTAGGGCAGAATGACCTTACCCTCTGGAAAGTATCCTCACCCGTGGACTGGTTTATCAGGGAGATTGAAACTCTGAGAGAATGATAAAGGAAAATGAATGAAACAAACCAGATTTTGTTTGTTCCTAATGGGGCAGGAAAAAGAAATAATAACCAAAAGTTTGTACTGTTTTTTCAAAAAAATTTTCAAAGAATCTTTTTGATGTGGACCATTTTTTGAGGTTCTTTTATTTTTAAAGCTTTTTAATTCTGTGTTGGCGTATAGCTGATTAACAATGTTATGATAGTTTCAGACGGATCACCCATGGACTGGTTTATCAGGGAGATTGAAACTCTGAGAGAATGATAAAGGAAAATGAATGAAACAAACCAGATTTTGTTTGTTCCTAATGGGGCAGGAAAAAGAAATAATAACCAAAAGTTTGTACTGTTTTTTCAAAAAAATTTTCAAAGAATCTTTTTGATGTGGACCATTTTTTGAGGTTCTTTTATTTTTAAAGCTTTTTAATTCTGTGTTGGTATATAGCTGATTAACAATGTTATGATAGTTTCAGACGGACAACAAGGGAACTCAGCCATAGATACACATGTAGACCATTTTAAAAGTCTTTATTGAATTTGTTACACATTGCTTCTGTTTTATATTTTGGTCTTCTGGCCACAAGGCACGTGGGATCTTAGCTCCCCAAGCAGGGATCGAACCCCCACCCCCTGCATTGGAAGCTGAAATGCTGCTGGACCACCAGGGAAGTCCCAAAAGGTTGCATCATTTTCCCTGGGCAGGCAGTCCTCTGACACTGGGCTGTGTGTCTCAGCTTCAGGGCTCAAGGTCCCAAGCAGGGGTATCTGTATTAGTGTCTCCTGTATTTTCAATGAGGTCACATTCACAGGTTCGCAGTGGACGTGAGTTTAGGGGGGCACTGTTCACCCCAGCATATTACCCAGGTGGTCATACCTCGGCCACATGCCTGCACCTGGGCTACCAGGGAGCAGGAATATAGGTGCCTCTACATTTGCTAACAAGTGAGCTGCCTCAAAGCAAGACCCACACGATGGGGGGGGTCCCTCCAAAAAGAAGGATGTCTGGAAGCTTGACAGTCAAAAAGGGGAGGCTTTTCCCGACCACATGACCTGATGGCAGTAATGGGCACAGCGGCTCCATCAGTATAAGCCTGAAGTCAGCAACATCTCTAATCCTCGGCTTCTGCTTCTACTTCCGTTACCTTCTCTCTCTCTCTCTTTAGATTATTTATTGGCCTCATGGGGTCTCCACTGAGAAGCATGAGGGCTTTCTCCAGTTGCATCAGGCGGGGGGCTGGTCTTCCCTGCAGCGTGTGGGCTTCTCATTGTGGTGGTTCTCTTGTGGAGAGCCGGCTCTAGGGCATGGGCTCAGCAGCTGTGGTACACGGACTTAGTTACGCCAAAGTATGTGGGATCTTCCTGGATCAGGGATCGAACCTGTCTCCCTCGAATTGCAAGGTGGATTCTTAACCACTGGACCATCAGGGAAGCCCTTGTTATCTTTTCAATCATCAGTGAATACACAGTGAATATACAATTTATGGATTCAGACTGAGTTGGGTCTTTCCCTGTTTTCGGGCACTCAAGGCAACCCAGATGAGTCTCACTTCTCTGGTGGGGAGTCTACAGTTGTCTGATGGATATGTTCTGTCTTTTCCCTCATCGGGGGCCAAGAACACTGCACACAGAAACACTAATCTCCATGATGATGAACACAGGAGACGGCCCTGAGTATCAGCTCACCGGCATTTCTTCATTCCGGGCCCATAAATTGGCAGGGGTTTCCCAAGTCCCTGAGTGTGACTGTAGGATCTGCCAAGATACCAGTTCCCTTTCCTTAGCACATCGTAAATTCTCGAAGAGCAGAGACCATCTAAGTCAAGGACAAGTCAGGACTGCCGTCTGCCTGCCTCGCCGACCTCTGCCCCACACACTGTGCAGCTGTTCAGAGGAGTGACACTCGTAGGACTTCCCTGGTGGTCAGGGAGTCAAAAGTCCACCTTTCACTCCGAAGGACACTGGCTTGGTCCCTGGTCCAGGAAGACCCCACATGCCTCGGGATGTGGGATCTGAGTTCCCTGACCGGAACTAAGCCAATGTGCCCAGACCACTGGGCTCACATGGGCCCTAGAGCCTGTGCTCCGCAGCAAGAGAAGCCACTGCAATGAGAGAGAGCCCACGCACAGACACCAGGGCCCAGGACACCCCCAAAATAAAAGAAGTAAGTCAGTAAACTAGCAAGACGAAAAGTGAAAAGGAAGAGAATACCTGCGGCCCCCTGTACCCTGAGCAGGAATCGTGGCAGGTGCTCATCCGCTGCAGCACCGCTGTGTATCACGCACAAGGTCCTTGACACAAAGAGTGAAAAGCCTCTTGAAAAAACAGCACCCTAGTCAACTTCTCTCCAAACTCGTAGCCAGGCTCCCAAGGGATCCAGGAGGCAGCCCAGACACCTCACTGAGAGGTCACCCCCAACTTCATCATTCTGCCACTGGGCACTGTCATCTTGAAATGCCACGGGCATGAGGGCCAACTTAAAGGCTTCGTCTTCCAGTGGATGTGCGTTTTGTTCTTTGCATCATTAAGCTGAGGAATGCAATAAGACAGAAAGATAAGACGCTTCCATATATTGTATTACTGGAGGCCAGAGTTTCTTGGCCTCAGCGCTATTGACATTTGGGACGCGTCGTTCTTTGCTGTGGGGCCATCTTGGTCCCTGCAGGATGTTGAGTGGCGTCCCTGACCTCCACCCACTAGAGGCCCAAAGCATCCTCCCAGTTGTGACAATCAAAAATGTCTCCAGACACTGCCGTGCTTCCCCTGCAGGGAGGAGGCCAGCAGAATGTCCCTGGTTGAGAACTGCTGCTCTGGGCTGTGATTAGGATTCAATCCTAAAAATAGGAGAGGACAGAGTATACGTGTGCATCTAGCATTTGGAAAACTTTGCACAAGTCGTGATTTCTCTCCGTCTCTGCTCCCAGCTCTTTATCAAGGGACAAGAGAGGCTGATCAAATCCATGACCAAGTTGCTGTGGATGACAGCCCTGCCCCAGAAACAAAGGAACCAGATGTTCTAAAGCACAAGAGAAAAAAAAAAAAAAAAGAGCAGCTCTCCACGATATTTAATTCATATTTTTATTGGAGATGCCTCAGCTCCTCCATAAAACTTATGTATTAGGGGAAGAGCAGAATTAATTCAAGCAACATTTGAAGTCGGGTTCTGCTGCAGGTTCTTTGAAAAGATGAATGAACAAAGGGAGACAAAAATCTGCTCTGGAGGGGCTCATCCCCCAGCAATGATGAGCACGGTGTTGTGTATAATATTATAAAATTACTATTCAGCTCTCCTCCCAAGCTCTTACATCCGCCTTCTCTTTTATCTCCTTTCCTTGGCTGCACATTCTAAGTTTGCAAAGAGCAGAGAGCACAGCTTTGTGCCTGTCAAACACCTGGGGAGTGCCCTGGCAGCTCCTTGGTCCTGGGAGCATCCTCTTCTGATGAGCAGGGGGCACCGCGCTTCCCTGTAACCACCGGAACCGGAAGCTGTGTCTGGGCTTCACTTGGAGGCTGAATGCGCGACCTTCCCATGCCCTCCTGGAATGGATCTTGCATTGGGGATTTTTTTCAACACATGGGCGAAGGAAATAAACATGGAGGCAGATTAGAGATAGTTTTGCCAAGTATCAGTTTCTCCCCTTTTAGGATCTGAAGGATCTTGTCTCCCGGTGACTCCTTTATTCCAGGGCTCACAGAAGGACAAGATCAGCATGTAGTGAAGTTTGGCACAGACTTTGTGAGTTTATGTCATAAAAACCAAAGTGATGGGGTTTCAATGCTGTAGCTCTAATTTTTTAAAATTAATTAATTTATTGTTGGTTGCGCTGGGTCTTTGTTGCTGGACATGGGCTTTTCGGTGAGCCAGGGGTACTCTCTAGCTGCAGTGTGAGGTGAGGGCTCCTCATTGTGGTGGTTTCTCTTGTTGCGGAGCACAGGCTCCAGGTGCAAGGGCTTCAGCAATCACGGTGCCCAGGCTCAGCAGTTGTGACTGTGAACCCTGGAGCACAGGTTCAGTAGTTGTGGTGCAAGGGCTCAGTTGCCCAGCGGCAGGTGGGGTTTTCCCTCATCAGGTACCAAACCCGTGTCCCCTGCATTGGCAGGCAGATTTTTAACCACTGGACCAACAGGGAAGTCCACAGATCCAATTTTTAACAAGCAAATGCAAGAGAAGATAAGCCCTGCTTCTGGACTGTGTCCCTTTTCCTGCCCCTGAAGCTCACGGGGTCTGAGAAATAATCACAGCTGGACACTCAGGCAGGCTGAGGGAGAGGGCTGTGTGCACAGGGCTGTCTGTTTCCTAGGGCATCACACACGCACACGCATGCCTGCATGACCGCTGTGGCACCGCATGCTCAGATCTCCCTCCAGGAAAGATCTGTCCCTCTGCGGGAGTTGTGGTCAGACACCTCCAGCATCTAGTCTCCATCTCTGCTTTTCAGCAGAGGCAGACCCCAGGCAGTGCCCAAGCGTGGCGGGGGCACAGGGCGGGCCGTTTATGCCCCATGTGGGATCCATCACATGGGCAGTCTTTGCCCTGGAGCTTGGGGCTCGGGGTTGGCTGAGACCCTCAGATCTGCCTGCCCCAGTCCTGCTTCCTCTCCTCTTTGTCTCGGGCGTCACCCCCAGTGAAGCTCTCATCCTCCTAACTCAGTGTCCACTTCCCAGAGGACCCGATGCAGTGCTCATGTTATTACAAGAAGTGGGGACCTCTTCCAGGGCCTGAGAATGCGCTGTTGTCTAACACTCAGAAATGAATTGTCCAAAGAGACACACGTACTGACAAAGCAAGAGACTTTATTGGGAAGGGGCGCCCAGGTGGCGAGCAAGAGGGTGGGGGAACCCAGGAGAACTGCTCTGCAATGTGGCTCTCAGTCTTGGGTTTTATAGTGATGGTGATATTTTCTGGGCTGTCTCTGGCCAATCACTCTGACTCAGGGTCCTTCATGGTGGCCCACACATTGCTCAGCCAAGATGGATTCCAACTAGACGGGTTCTGGGAGGACACGTGGGCTGACGTCTCCTCTCTCCTTTTTGACCTTCCTCGAATTCTAGACAGTGGTAGCTGATTAGTTCCTCATTCCTTACCAGGACCTCCTGTTGCAAGATAACTCATGCAAGTGGCGACTGTCTTATCTGGCCACGGCAGGTTTCCCCTAACAGTGTGGATCCCTCCCAGGAACATGTGATTAACAGGACTTGGACCTCTTGTTGGAGAGGGTGCTGTCCAGTGGTTTTGAGGGGAGGGAAGGCATTGAAGGGCTTCCCTGGTAGCTCAGAGGGTAAAGAATCTGCCTGCAGTGTGGGAAACACAGGTTTGATCCCTGAGTCAGGAAGGTCCCCTGGAGAAAGGAATGGCTACCCACTTCAGTATTATTGCCTGGAGAATTACAAGGACTGAGGGGCTTGGTGGGCTACAGTCCATGGGGTTGCAAAGGGTCGGACACAACTGAGCAGCTAACACAGTCAC
>SJYC01100751.1:0-12619 GCA_006408675.1 Madoqua kirkii
GGGGTGGGGGGGGTGGGGGTTGAGACCAATCCCTGGCTCAGAAGGGAACTCACTTACTCACCTCCAGGTACCAGGTAGGGAGGGAGACGATGTATTCACTCCTTTCCGAATGAAAAATCAGAGCAAGGAGTTTTTGCTAGCTTGGCGTTTTACAGCCCAAGAGGCAGTGAGCTCGCCTCCGTATCCATGCTTGGGGAATTTAGTGAACACAAGACTAGGCTGGCATGTTTCCAAAATGGAATTTATTTATTTTTTTGGTAGATTAGGATCCCCAGAACCTCAGGAGGCAGAGGGGAAAGCCTTTCTTTGTCTGTTTTATTTCCCACTGGCGGCTCCCCCTTTTTGGAGCTGCTGTGAGAATGTAAAAAGCTACTGCAAAGACTCTGTGCTTTTGCAAAAATGTCTGTCCAACGTGCCAGCTGCCCTGGAAAAAGCCCCTGAATTGCTCTTCCTTTAAAAAAAAAATCTCTGCTCTTCATCTGTCTAAGAGGTTGATATGAGGCCAGTTAAAGGGGAAGTCACACCAGACATTCAGTCTCTTCTTTCTCAGATTTTTCCAGTAATGCAGGAACGCAGCCCCTTCATGCTATCTGTGGATCTCTCAGGCTTTACGAGCCCTTGACCTCATCTCCTTTCATCCATGTCAGTGACTGGCCTCCTCTGAAGAACCAGAAGGATTAGTGAAGTATTGCCTGATCCTGGGATGCCAGTCTGAGTCACCCAGAAAACTGGGGGAAAACTGTCCCTAGGGTTAGTGGCACTGACCCCTAACAACATATTGTCACCTAAGACATCCCCCTGCACCGCCCCCATCCAAGTTACCTTCCTAACAGCCATCCTTCTTCCTTCCCTGCTATCCCCAAATCCTGATTTTGTTTTGGTGGCTGGTATCTAGGAGATAAGATGAACCATGACTGAGATCAGTCAGTAAGTCCATGCTGTCCCCTTTGCCAGTGATTGGTCACTGGAGTGGGTGTGTGACCCAGCGCTTAGCCAGTGAGACATAAGGAAAATTCTGATGGGAGCGTATGGGAACGGTTTCCCTTCAGGACACGAGGGGAGAACAGCATCGTTCTAACTTGAGCTTCCTCTGAAGCTCTAGTGCATCCCCAGACGAGGCTGAGCCATGTGAAGCTGCTGATTCGACCTGAACGGAAATGTTGTCGTTTTAGTGGCTGAGTTGTGTTCTACTGTTTGTGACCCCATGGACTGTAGCCCACCAGGCTTCTCTGTCCATGGGGTTTTCCAGGCAAGAATACTGGAGTGGGTAACCATTTCCTTCTCCAGGGGATCTTCCCAACCCAGGGATCGAATCAGCGTCTCCTGCACTGGCAGATTCTTTACCGCTGAGTCCCTAGGGAAGCCCGGAGCCCCAGTTATAGATTGGAGATTCCGGTGATTGCCCTTCTTGAGTTCGGCTAATTTGCTACAGCAACTAGTAGAACTCAGAGAAACATTTTAGCTCCTAGATTAGCAGTTTATTGCAAAGGACAGAATTCAGAAACGGCCACGTGGAAGAGACTGCATGCAGCAAGGGCTGGGGGTAGGCAGGGCCCTTGCCCACTCTGGGGCATGCCACTCTCCTGGCGTCTCCACGTGTTCACCACCCTATGAGCTCTCAGAACTCTGAACTCTGTCCTTTTGGGTTTCTTTGGAGGCTTTGCTATGTAGGCATGATGGATTAAATTACCGGCTGCTGGTGACTGATTCAACTTGTGGCCCCTCTTTCAGGATGGATGTGGGAGGTGGGTAGGACCTAAAGTTCCAGCCCTCCAATCACGTGCTTGGTTCCCCTGGCAACCAGCCGCCACCCTCAGGTGCTTTCCAGAAAGTCATCTTCTTAACATAACAAAAGACACCTTCCTGGCTCTCAACACTAGGAAATTCCACGGGTTTTAGGAGCTCTGTGCCAAGAATGGGGCTGGAGACCAAGTTTGCATGTGTGGAAAGCTGAATCCCAGTCCTGCACTAACATGATGGACAGACTTTGGCAAATTATTTCACCTCGCATGGATTCTGTGTTTTTTTTTTTTTTTCCAAGTGAAAAAAATATTTGCCCTCTGTAAGGCAAGTGCAGAGAAACAGAGGGCAAGCTGGGCAGTCAGGCAAGGAAAGGGAAATTTATTAGAGGGAAAAGAGAGGGTGACTGGCTCTTAACGAGAACCAGCGTCCTCCCTTTCTGATGGAGTCCTTCTTATACCCCACCAATGAAAAATTCTCTGAGGGGATGGCTACATATCCAGAGGTCTGGAATCTGGTGGTCTTGCAGCTTTGAGAAGATAGGCACCAGTGAGAAAACAGCATGCCATTTGGGCAATATGGTCAGTCTCACGGGTCACTGTGATTTTATTCTTTGTGAGGTCGACATAATGAGCCATCTTATCAGTGAGACCCCGTGTGGACCCTATCACCCTCCCTTGTCGGTGGAGTGGGAGGAGATGAGATGTGCAAACAATCTGAAAAGGGCATCATCGTGAAATGCATGTGAGGGCCCCTCAAGTGTCATTTCCCAATATCCGGAGCCCAGAAGGCATCTCACTGCTCCGGCGGTGCCCTTGGTCATGTAAATATTGCCTCAAGCTTACAACCTCCACTCTCAGAAGGCTGTCTCTCAGGGGCTCTGGTTGGGAGACTTCTCATGAATTAGATTCTGCAGTCCTGTGTTTTAGTTGAAAATCCTTAATGGAAGGTCTGAAATATAAGAGGAGAGGAATTACACACTATTGATTAGTCTCCTCCCAGCTCAAAAAGTCGATGTCTCTGCAACTGTAGAAGCCAGGATGGAAACAAGTCTTTGCCTTAAAGGAGAGTCCAGGGAGAGTTAAGGGTGAGAGAGTGGAAGTGACGAGAAAAGCCTTCTCTCAGGAAAACAAAGGCAGGTGTCAACTACAAATTGGCGCTTGCCACCCACTTCTACGAGGATTAAATCGTGTGCTGCAGCAGCTGCTGACCTCCAAAGCTCCCCGAAGGAGTTCAGGGTGGAGAGCAGAAATGAAGCACTCTGTGCTCTGGGAAAACTGGTTGGACAGGTCTTCAGACAGATATTTTCAGGAGGCGATCTTACCCGCCCGATTCTCATTATCTCCTCATATCTAGAAAAAACTAAAATTCTTCATAGTGACAACTGCTCCTTGTGACTAGCAGAAACCTTCTGGAAAAAAAAAAAATACATGCTCGATTACATGTATTCCCCCTTCACCAAAGCCACATGTATGCTGACCTCCCCCTCGCCCCTGCCTCTTTGGAGCAGTTTCTCAGAGTTATCTGAGGTGCTGTCTCCTTGGGCTGCAGTCCTCACTTTGTCCCCAGTAAAGCTTAACTGGAGACTCTCACACTGTGCAATTTTTTAAAGTTGACACAGGCTACAGAGGAAGGAGAGAAAGTGGGACACCCCGCTCCTACCCTGAACAAGGAAATTTGATGGAACACGTTCCCCACGTTGTGTCCGCTGAGAAACTAACTGGATCTGGTCCAGATGTCTCTCTTCTCCTCCTCCCTTTGTACATATTTCCTGTGCAGACAGCTTCAGGAGGCATTTCCTGGGAAGGTTATTTCTTCAAAGCCTCCCTCCCTCTCCCTCCCTCTCCCTCTCTCCTGTCTCAGCTAGAATAAGAGACTGGTGACATTGCTACAGAGCGTGTCAGCAAGGGGGCAGCCAAGTCCAACACATACGACAGGAGGACCCCGTCCATCCTCTAGCTGGCAGGACAACCACGCTAGCCACTTCCTTTGAAGTGTCCCTCTCTCTCTCTCTCTTTTTTCTATGATCAAGATGTTTCCTGTAATACACAGGCCTATTTTTAAATCCACTTTCCATTGGCTGGGAGTAAAGAGTGGAAAAATACAATGAATTGTGGAAAGAAGTGGGACATAGGTCTGTGTCAACGATGGGCTTTCAGAGGCACACGGAAACCTCCCCTTGACAAGCTATCATGTTTATTTTTACAATTAGAATGGGTTTCAGGGTTCTCAGGTGGCTCAGCAGTAAAGAATCTTCCTGCCAATGCAGAAGACGCAGGTTCGATCCCTGGCTTGGGAAGATCTCCTGGAGATTGAAGTGGCAACCCACTCCAGTATTCTTGCCTGGAGAATTCCATGGACAGAGGAACCTAGCGGGCTACAGTCCATGGGATCACAAAGAGTTAAACACAACTGAGCTACAGCGCGTGCATGCATGCCACCGAGCGGTTACATCCCATTAGGCAGGAGCCGATAGCCCACAAATAGAGGAAAGTTAAGCCTGTCACAGTTACCAGGAAAGTGCACACCAAGTGTTAAGAAGGAGACGCAACATTCTGCAGGGCGGTCAGGAGGTGCTTCACGGAGCTGATTCATCAAAGATGCTTAGCACTCCTGCATGCATTGCTTTGGCCAAAGCAGCTACTCACGTGACCAAGGCTATTATCCACGCGGCAAGAAAGTACAATTCTCCCTCAGGGAGGGACAACAGACATTTTGGGACAATAATATAGTTTGCCACCATTGGTAGGTAGAGAATGATTGTATGGTTGGAATTTACCCTGCTGTTGTGAGGACCAGCTGATTTCCTTAAGGGGCGCTTGGGGATGTCCTGAGCAAAAACATTCTTACTTCTCCACCAGGAGAAATATCAGTTATTTACCAGATAAGCAATGGGCAGACCTAGAGAGTAACAGTGGGAACAAGAAGACATGAACGGATAGAAAAGATGTTGGAACTGAGCGGGACCCTGTGGGGCCCTCCTGAGGACAGACACCCTTCCATATCCCCCTGCCCCTACCCCCAACCCACTCACCTCTTGATTGTAGAGGAGCTGTAGCCTCTTTGGCTTTCTCCAAGTTTCAAAGAGTAGATTTCATCAGAGAATTGAGAAAATGCAGAAACAAAGGAAAGCAGTGAAGCACGACAAAATAATAATAGTTTAGTCATGAAACAAAGTCAAGGACCCCTAGTTCCTCCTCAAAGGCTATATCCTTGAGCTGTTTTGGAGAAACTGAAGCCCCAGCAGGTGGAGGAAGTTAAGTGCATGCTGACCACCAGTACGTCTCCCCAGATGAGTTGAAACCAGAAGGTTGATGACTGAGATTCTCGAATCATCACCCTGTTACTCCAACACCAAGGAGCCTGGTGAACTACAGTCCATGGGGTCACAAAGAGTTGGACATGATTGGGCACTTGCTTCTTCTTGGTATCCACAGGGGATTGGTTCCAGGACCTCCCATGGATACCCAATCCATAAATGCTCAAGTCCGTTATATAAAATGGCATAGTTTTTGCACATAACCTGTGCACAGTCTTCCATATACTTTAAATCATCTCTAGATTACTTATCATGCCTACTACAAAGTAAATGCTAGTAAGTAGTCGCTGCTACTGCTAAGTTGCTTCAGTAGTGTCCAACTCTGTGTGACCCCATAGACGGCAGCCCACCAAGCTCCCCCGTCCCTGGGATTCTCCAGGCAAGAACACTGGAGTGGGTTGCCATGCTGGCATGTGGCAAACTCGAGTTTGACTTTTTGGAACTTTGTAGATTAAAAAATTATATTTTTCCCATCCATGTGCTTGGTTGAATTCATGGGTGCAGAGTCCACAGAATCAGATGACCAACTGTAATAGCAAACAAACAACTAAACAAATTGTCAGCCTTGGCAATAACAAGAGATGCAAATGATCAGCAGGAGAGCACGTGTTTTAATTTATTGAATGAACAAAGATTGGAAACAGGCAAACCTGAGAGACTGTGGGGGAAAGGACTGTCCGGGATTTCTACGTTAGCATGGTCTGCAGGGAATTTGGCAGCAGGGATGCAAAGCCTCTTTGACCCAGTAATTCACTTTTAGGAACCTGTCTGGTGGGTTTCAGACTGCTTTCAGCTACTTATTCTCAGAAAATAATCAGAGCTGTGGGCAAAAACTTGAGCACAAAGAGGGTTTTATGACAGTCGTCATAGTGTTGAAAAATTGGGAAACAGATAAAACATCTAACGCCTGGGATTTGATTAAACACGTGGGGTTCCAACCAAGAACAGAGCAATATATGACACATGGAGAACGATGTCGTTGAAAAGATCTCCTGGGGCTGCTTGTGAAGGGCCGGGAGTGTGGCATGGTACCACCTGCATAGGTCCAAGACGCAAAAGGTAGTAATTTCCCGCCATCCCAGGAAGGCACAAAACCTTCCCTTTCCGTCTCCAGCCCTCCAACCTTTTTCAGAGGCACCTGACACGTCCATGTTCTTACAATACTTCCAGAGAAATTTTGTGCAGGACTGTTAGTTGGAAAGGACGTCCGTCTGGGTAAAGAGACATGATATCTGGTTAGAGAAGATCCGAGGATGTTCTCAGGCTGGAAAGAAACCTGCAGGTCAGGAGAGACTGCAGAGAAGAGAGAGGGCCTCTGTGTGGTACCCACAGGAGAAAGGAGAGAACTGAGTGCTGGTGTTGCCTACACTAGTTGAGAAGGGGCGGAGGAGGGGAGGTTCGGAGGAGGGGAGGGGCAGAGAAAGTTGCGGGGAGGGAAGCCAACAGGAGGCGACCCCATGGTTCAACATGTGAGTGGTTGGACACACGGTAATAAAAAGGAGTAAATACTAATATTCCACTGTAAATGAACATCACAGCTTCTTTATTCATACATCTGTCAGTGGACACTTAGCTTGCTTCCACGTCTTGGCTGTTGTAAATGGTGCTGCTGTGAACACTGGGTGCACACATCATTTTGAATTAGAGTTCGCATCTTTTCCAGATGCATGCCCAGCAGTAGGATTGCTGGATCATATGGTAATTCTGTTCTTAGTTTTTTAAGGGCAAGTTCATGAAATATTGCCATTTGTAGCAACATGGATGGACCTAGACGTTATCATACTAAGTGGAGTAAGTCAGACAGAGAAAGACAAATACCATATGTTATCACTTATATGTGGAATCTAAAAAAAAAAATTGTATATTGCACAATCATTGTATGCGTGAAGCCTCATTTTATATGCTCCATCAAAATCGTGGATCGTCTTTGCTCTGTATCTTAGTATCTTCATTCTAACAGAGGCTTAATTCCATGACTTCCTCTCCATCCCATTCTCTTGTGTAATTTTATCTGACCTGTATCTCATCTTCTTAAGATCAACATTATCAAATATTTTATCTGATAAACTGATGCATAATAAGACAAATGTTTCAAGTGAAAGCTTGAATCAAAGCTTTGATACACATCTGATTCAAAATACTTCATTATAACAACTCTTGAATAAAATAATCTTAATATTAAATGATGCAAATAGACTTATTTACAAAAGAGAAACAGACTCACAGACATAGAAAACAAACTTCATGGTCACCAAAGGGGAAAGAGGAGGCTAAATTAGGAGTTTGAGGTTAGTAGATACAAACTACTATAAATAAAATATTAATATATAAACAACAAGGACCCACTGTGTAGCAGAGAGAACTAGAGTCAATATCTTGTAATAACCTATATGGAAAAGAATCAGAAAAAGAATATATCTGTCTATCTATCTATTTATCTATCAGAATTGCTTTGCTGTTCCCCTGAAACTAACACAACATTGTAAATCAACTATACTTCAATTAAAATTTTTTTAATAAAATAAAGAAGTAAATATTGGTGTCTGAAACATCCTGGATGAACCTCCAGAGAACTGCACTTTGTGGGGGGAAAAAAAATAGTCCCCAAGGTTTATATACTGTATGATTCTGTTTGTATGATGTGATGGAAGTGGAAGAAATACAGAATTTAGAAAAGGGACCAGTGGTTGCCAAGGGTTAAGGAGGGTTAGGATGGAAAGGAAGAGAAGATGGTTATAAATGTGCAGCATCCTGGTGATGGACAGATTCTATATCTCAACTGTATCAGTATCAGTCTCATAGTTGTAACATGATTTTGAAGGGAATTACCATAGGAGAAACCAGGTTAAGGGTACTAGGAAATCTCTGCTTTATTTCTTCTGTGTGCGGATCTACAATTATCCAATTATCTCAAAATAGAAATGTTTAGTTTAAACATTTATATGTCAAAATGAATGCCAGTTCTTATGCCAGTTTTGAAGCTGGAAGTGCATTTATTCATTTATTTTTCATCATGAGGCTGTCTCCTCTCCTTGGATGACATTTTTCAAAGGCCTAGATTTTTTTTAATCCTTCAACAGCCGTGGCCCTAGAGAGATGTATGTCTGTTATTTTCTTCCATCCGCAGCAATACAGGAGCCCCGACCGTCTTGAGGAAAGACAAATAGCTCAAAATAAATGAACCCCTGCTCAGAGAGAGACTCTTCTCCCCAACCCACCCTCATCCCCACATCATTCATCTAGTTTTTTTAGGATATTTTTGATGTGGACCATTTTTATCTTTAAAGTCTTTATTGAATTTGTTATAATATTGCTTCTGTTGTTTATGTTCTGTTTTTTTTTTTCTTCTTCTTCTTTTTCTCCTTTTGCCTTAGGGCGTGGGGATCTTAGTTCCCCAACCAGGGATTGAACCCACACCCCCTGATCAGAAGGTGAAGTCTTAACCACTAGACCACCAGGGAAGTCCCTCATCTGTTATTTTTAGACATGGATGTTGAAATGATGTAGCAGAAATAGAGCATAAACTTTGGAGTCTGAGTATCTGGGTTTGATGCTGACTTGACTGGCTGAACTGTATCAACCTTGCCACGACTTGGTTTCCTCATCTGTAAAAATGGGGATAAAAACAGCATCTCTCCATCACTGAGCATTTAACTTAGGGGCTGACTGATGATGGTCCTGGGGCCAAAGCCTACCCTCGGTTTTGTGAAAGCAGTTTTATTGACACACAGCCATTCATTTCAATGTCCATTCATTTACCCAGTGTCTGCAGCACTATCACCATCCTCGGACAGAGCTGAACAATTGTGACAGAGACTGTCTGACTCACAGAACTCTTCTTGTCTGTCCCTCTACAGAAAGAGTTTGCCAACCCGTGACCTAAATGATATAATGTATGTATGTGGAAATGCTTAAAAATACCAGAGCGTTAGTCAAAGTTTTCATTATACATCTTTAACAGATCTTTTCTTTCTCTTAAGAAGAAGCCCAGTAGGCTGACTTTCTTCATCCAGGGTCAGTCTGAGCAGGCAGATTTAGAAGAGCCTGGATAACATGACTGCTGATAAGATTCTCACGTACGCAGTTCCTCAGTCGTGTCTGACTCTTTCCAACCCTTTCAACTGTAGTCCTCCAGGCTCCTTTGGCCATGGGATTTTTTTAGGCAAGAATACTGGATTGGGTTACCATTTCCTTCTCCAGGAGTCTTCCCAACCCAGGATCAAACCTGTGGCTTTTGCCTTGCAGGCAGACTCTTTAGTCACTGAACTATTGGGGAAGCCCCAAGAGTCTCATAGTAGATGTTATCAATAGTTTTCCTAGCTGGAAACAGAATCTCACAAACACTTTATCTATATCTAAATATGTATGTATCAGTTCAGTTCAGTCGCTGAGTCATGTCTGACTCTTTGCGACCCCATGAATCACAGCACGCCAGGCCTCCCTGTCTATCACCAACTCCCGGAGTTCACTCAGACTCACGTCCGTTGAGTCTGTGATGCCATCCAGCCATCTCATCCTCAGTCGTCCCCTTCTCCTCTTGCCCCCAATCCCTCCCAGCATCAGAGTCTTTTCTAATGAGTCAACTCTTTGCATGAGGTGGCCAAAGTACTGGAGTTTCAGCTTTAGCATCATTCTTTCCAGAGAAATCCCAGGGCTGATCTTCAGAATGGACTGGTTGGATCTCCTTGCAGTCCAAGGGACTCTCAGGAGTCTTCTCCAACACCACAGTTCAAAAGCATCAATTCTTTGGCACTCAGCCTTCTTCACAGTCCAGCTCTCAGATCCATACATGACCACTGGAAAAACCATAGCCTTGACTAGATGGACTTTTGTTGGCAAAGTTGTGTCTTTGCTTTCCAATATGTATGTATATATGTATGTAAATGTTTGTGTCTACATGCATAGATGTAGATACATGTATAGTTATGTATATATGTGTGTGCATGACTGAGTGACTTCACTTTCACTTTTCACTTTCATGCACTGGAGAAGGAAATGGCAACCCATTCCAGTGTTCTTGCCTGGAGAATCCCAAGGGATGGGGGAGCCTGGTGGGGTGCCATCTATGGGGTCCCATAGAGTCGGACATGACTGAAGTGACTTAGCAGCAGCATGACCCTCTTATCAGGGGTCATGTTATCCAAGCCCTTCTGAAATCTGCCTGCCCAGACTGACCCTGTGTGGAAAAAGTCAGCCTATTTGACTTTTTTTTAAGGGAAAGAAAAGACCTGTTGTTAAAGATGTGTGCACATACACATGCATATATATACACATTTCTATCTATGTGCTTTTAAAATTCTTTTTCAGCAAGGAAAACTATTCATATATATATACATATCCACTTAAACGCATTGACACATATATGTCAAGTATGTGTATGCACATATAAACATATGAGTATGTATCTGTTATATACATGGATATATGTGTATATACATATATACACAGTGACTTGGGTTTCCCTAGTGGCTCAGTGGTAAAGAATCTGCCTGCCAATGCAGGAGGTGCAAGTTTGACCCCTGGGTCAGGAAGATTCCCTGGAGAAGGAAATGGCAACTCACTCCAGTTTTCTTGTCTGGAGAATTCCATGGCCAGAGGACCATGGTGGGCTACAGTCTGTGGGGTCGCAAAAGAGTCAGTTGCAACTTAGCCACTAGACAACAGCAGCAGCAGCACACTGACCCGGGGAAACACCCTCCTGCCACTCTAGGCCCTGCCCCCATCCATATCCTTTTTAACCCCCCGGTATTCTGAGTTGGAAATTCATTATCATTTTTAGGGTGAGGTTTTCTGTCTCCCTCCTCGCTCGTGGAGGGTTTGGAGATAAATGAACTTGGGTCTGTTTGGAAGGAGATGATGCCAGGACGGCAGAGTTTGGGCCATTCCTATCTCAGCTCTCACTTTCTGTCTATCACCTGCGTGCCTTTGGTCATCTTTGGATCCTTTTCCTGTATTAATTAGAACATTCCGAGAAACCTGGAAATGCCTTCATGGCATTTGCAGGTCTGAATGTCTAGACCCTCTTGCACATCTGTGGGTCTAGTCAACAATGGGGAACACCCAACATTGTTTACGTGGAACCTTGTAATACAGAGAATTAGCATTGTGTGTTTTGAAGAAAACCTTAAGATCAGATCTCTGCCCAGCGTTTTGAGCGCTGAGGAAAGCAGGAACTTTTGACTTGATGCACTAAGCTGAAAGCCCTTACCTTTCTTCACAGCCGCCGGTAAATCTTTCCTGGAAGTCCCAGTGTGAACTGGTTTCCAGCCTTTGGAGCAATCTTAAAATAGATTGACAGGTATAACATAGAAGTAAAATGCTGCATTTCTGGGAATGTGGAAATCACAAGGGAGTACTACGTTGACTGAAACAATTAAAGGGGAATGGAGAGAAAACAGAGCCGAGCTTGGACGATGGGCCAGCCTAAGGCTACATCTCCTCGGGAGTATTTTATTTGTCTTTATGTGAAATCACACAAGGCTCAGAGTAAAAGCTGGATGATGATGACGGTGACGATGGTGATGATGATGGTGATGACAATGATAACAGTGGTGATGATGGTGATGATGGTGATAGTGGTGATAATAATTCTTGAGCATGCCTAGCGGTCCAAGAATCTGAAGCAGCTTTACAGATTTTGTAGCAAAACCCATGTTTCTGTAATTGATAACAAGAGACTATTCTTTATTAAAAAAAAAAAAAAATCCCTGATTTTCTGGCATGGGCTCTCACCTCTGGTGCTTCCTGATCTGTCTCCCTTTTTTCACATCTCTTAACTCAGTATCCCCTTTTCAGGGTGGCCTTGCTGTACCCCATAGATTAGTGCAATTCGATCGATGACCGCTCTCAAAGCCCCCACAACCTGTGACAGGTTACAGTTGAACTTTGATTTATTTCTCCCATCTGGAAGCTCTTAGGGGCACAGACACCCCTGTGTCTCCATCTCCCCGAGGGGCCTCCCACTCCACCTGGCAAAGAACAGGTGTGCTCCCATCAGGAATGTTTTAGTGAATGTGGAAATGCAGGAAAAGACAAAGGCACCAAGTCTCTCTATATAAGGGAGCCAAGAGTATGGACAAGTAATTGACAAACAGAAATCATGGAAAATATGGAAAACACCTTTCATACGGTCAACCTTCCCAGGGGGCACTAGTGGTAAAGAAACTGCCTGCCAGGGCAGGAGACTTGGGAGACATGGGTTTGATCCCTGGGCTGGGAAGATCCCCTGGAGGAGGGCATGGCAACCCACTCCAGTGTTCTTGCCTGAAAAATTCCATGCACAGAGGAGCCTGGAGGGTTATGGTCTGTAGGGTCACAAAGAGTAGGACAGGGCTGAAGGGACTTAGAATGAAAACACAAATTCTGCTCAAAGAAATTACATTTCCCCTGACTGAATCAGTAGAGAAGAAAATAAAATGCAATGTAATACTGTTGCAGTGAATGAGATTCTAATGAAAGTGTGTTCTTTTTGATTTAAATTTTAGAGACAATCTAGCAAGAAGCTGTCTCTTATACACATCTCATGAATCACAGCACGCCAGGCCTCCCTGTCTATCACCA
>SJYC01100754.1:0-36120 GCA_006408675.1 Madoqua kirkii
ACCTTTCCCTTCTCATCTCATGCTATTTTTCCCCTTGTGCACTTTGCTACCATGGTCTTTTTTTCTGTTCTTGGAACATACTAAATATGTCTATAGTAGAGCCTTTGTTCTTGCTCTTCCCTCTTTCTGAGCTCCCTTTTTCCCTAGCTCTTTGCATGACTTTAATTTCAGAGTCAATTAGACATGACAAATTTTCATTTCATATCTTAATTAAAATGCCATTCCTCAAATAATCCTCTCCAATGCCTTTTCTAAAGCAACCCTTATCTACCATATCAACCTATTTTACTTCCATTAAGGCAGCTATCACTATCAGAAATTATCTGTTAATTTGTTTCCTTGCATTAATGTACTGCCTGTCTCTTGTCATTACTTCAGAAGATCCAAGAGGGCATGGGCTATCTTTGTTCACGGATGGAGAAACAGAGCTTAGAACAATGTCTGGTACTAGTAGGCATTTATCTACAGGATAAATTCCCAAAGATAAAATTTCTGCATCAAATGGTTGTACTCATTTCTATTTCTACCAACTAGATTAGTTTTGCAAGTGCTGCCCTAACAAAATACCATAGACTAGGTGGCTTAAACAACAGAAATGTATTGCCAGGAAACTGGAAGTCCAAGATAAGCTGTTGGTTCCAAGGGTCGTGAGGGAAAGATCTGTTCCTGGTCTCTCTCTTTGGCTTTTAGACGTTGTCTTTTCCCTGTGTCTTCACATCGTCTTCCCTCCTCTGTGTCCAGATTTCCTCTTTTTATAGGACGTGAGTTTTACTGGATTAGGATTCACCCTAATGACCTCATTTTAGCTTAGTTACTTCTTTAAAGACCCTGTCCCCCAATAGAGACCTAATCTGAGGTGACTGGTGGTTCAATATATGAATTTTAGAGGAAATGTAAGTTGAAATCAGTCATCGATAGAATGGGGGATTTTGTTTTTAAAACTTCCTTTAAAATTTTTATATTTATCTTTGGGATCACATTTCTTTTTCTCCAGGAAACACTGACTGGAAAGTATGGAGAAGACTCTAAGCTTATCTATGACCTGAAGGACCAGGGTGGGGAGCTGCTCTCTCTTCGATATGACCTCACTGTATCTTTTTAAACTTCGGATGGATTGGCCCTCACTGGGCTGGGGCTTTTTCTAGCCTCAGGTTTGAGGGCAGCTAGACATAGGTAGGATCAAATATAATCTTGCAATCAGGGAAATTCTTTCTCTAAAGCAGGAACTGGACTTTGGCTAAACACAGCATAGCTACCCTTAGAAGACTTCTGAAATCCTGAGTGAGACCTCAGCTTTATGTCAGGGTCCAGTTCTGACTCTGGCAGCAATCCCCTGGCTTCAGAATCCCCTTGTCCTGTCTAATGGACAGTGTTCTCCTTAATTGACCAAAAGCCAGTTTCCTTTATCTCCAAGCTATGTCAGAGAATCATCTGCTTAGACATCACTGAATAGGGCCTCCTTTCTGCTCCCCAGCCAATCTGCCCACCCCTCTGCTGTGCTCACCACAGCCCCAAAAGAAAAGAGCCTTGATATTTTTTTGAGACTTCAGCTGCCCCTATGGTAACAGAGTTGATTCTTTCTGATGTTCAGAAATGCTGTTAATCTTACAGGTAGTGCTTTTAACCCACACAGGTTGGGGTTAGAGCCCACCTTCTGTTGGTGAGAATCATCACCTTCCAGACTGTGATAAGTGGGCTATTCTCCTTAACTTTGTCATCAGGTTCCTTTTGCTCGATACTTGGCAATGAATAAACTGACCAACATTAAACGCTACCACATAGCAAAAGTATATCGGCGGGATAACCCAGCCATGACCCGAGGCCGATATCGGGAATTCTACCAGTGTGTGAGTATGGGAGCAGGCTGGATAAGGCAGCAGTCCCTTGAGCCTGTAGAACCTACTGAGTACTCATGGTGTCCTGAACAAACTAGATGCCCCAGATAATGCTAACCCTAAGATTTCTTTAGTATTTTCACATACAGGACAGGGATTGTTCTCCTCATTTTACATATGAGTAAACTTGAGGCTCAGAAAGATGAAGAGACTATAGGTATAAGAAAGGCAAAGTTAGGACTAGAAGTCTTGGTCCAGTGCTCTTTATATTAAACCACAGTGATAGGATGACAGCAAAGGATGAGGAAATTTGATTTGAGGTACTGTCATCCAGACTGGTGGCAGAGCTTCTAAATGAAGAGAGAAAATGACTGAGGCCAGGTAACTCCCCTGACAACAGTGGAAGGAAATAAGGACAAATATTGAAAGGAATAACCCAGTAGATGGGAAGAAAACCAGGCCTGGTAAGAGACCCAGGAAGGCTGGGGTTTCCCTCTAGACTGACAGACAGAAAATGAAGAACGTGGCCTGCACAGGAGTGCAGTGAGGCTGCCTCCAGGGAAAGCAGAGCTCCCAGGAGCCCTCCCTCAAGGCCCCTGAGGACCCCTAACTACCCCTCTCCCCACAGGATTTTGACATTGCTGGGCAATTTGACCCCATGCTTCCTGATGCAGAGTGCCTGAAGATCATGTGTGAGATCCTGAGTTCACTCCAGATTGGCGACTTCCTGGTCAAGGTCAGAGCTGAGTGGAGCTGCGGGGGGCAAAGCTGGGCCTGGCCTCTCACAGGAGAAGGTCCTGGTACAGAGGCAACAGGAGCCTAAACATCCAGCACTGTAAAGGGCCATATAAAGAGATTCCTTACCACTGTGCCTTGGGTCACTGTAGGTGAATGATCGGCGCATCTTAGATGGGATGTTTGCCATCTGTGGTGTTCCAGACAGCAAGTTCCGCACCATCTGCTCCTCAGTGGACAAGCTGGACAAGGTAACCACCAAACAAACACCTGACTCTTCTTTTCCCAGGTCCAACCTTGCCCTGAGATACGGAAAAGATTAGGAGAGAGAGGGCCCTGTTTCTGTGCCTACAGAGGAAGATTAGCTCCAGGATATACGTTGACAGGCAGCTTCTGCTCAAGACACCCCCTGAAGAGGGCTTCTACTTGCTCTGTCCTGAGGAAGCTGTCCAGGGTTCCCTGACCTGTATCTGTTTGTCCTATGAGGAAATTTGATTTGAGGTACTGTCATCCAGACTGGTGGCAGAGCTTCTAAATGAAGAGAGAAAATGACTGAGGCCAGGTAACTCCCCTGACAACAGTGGAAGGAAATAAGGACAAATATTGAAAGGAATAACCCAGTAGATGGGAAGAAAACCAGGCCTGGTAAGAGACCCAGGAAGGCTGGGGTTTCCCTCTAGACTGACAGACAGAAAATGAAGAACGTGGCCTGCACAGGAGTGCAGTGAGGCTGCCTCCAGGGAAAGCAGAGCTCCCAGGAGCCCTCCCTCAAGGCCCCTGAGGACCCCTAACTACCCCTCTCCCCACAGGATTTTGACATTGCTGGGCAATTTGACCCCATGCTTCCTGATGCAGAGTGCCTGAAGATCATGTGTGAGATCCTGAGTTCACTCCAGATTGGCGACTTCCTGGTCAAGGTCAGAGCTGAGTGGAGCTGCGGGGGGCAAAGCTGGGCCTGGCCTCTCACAGGAGAAGGTCCTGGTACAGAGGCAACAGGAGCCTAAACATCCAGCACTGTAAAGGGCCATATAAAGAGATTCCTTACCACTGTGCCTTGGGTCACTGTAGGTGAATGATCGGCGCATCTTAGATGGGATGTTTGCCATCTGTGGTGTTCCAGACAGCAAGTTCCGCACCATCTGCTCCTCAGTGGACAAGCTGGACAAGGTAACCACCAAACAAACACCTGACTCTTCTTTTCCCAGGTCCAACCTTGCCCTGAGATACGGAAAAGATTAGGAGAGAGAGGGCCCTGTTTCTGTGCCTACAGAGGAAGATTAGCTCCAGGATATACGTTGACAGGCAGCTTCTGCTCAAGACACCCCCTGAAGAGGGCTTCTACTTGCTCTGTCCTGAGGAAGCTGTCCAGGGTTCCCTGACCTGTATCTGTTTGTCCAGGTGTCCTGGGAGGAAGTAAAGAATGAGATGGTAGGAGAGAAGGGCCTGGCACCTGAGGTGGCTGACCGCATTGGGGACTATGTCCAGCAGCATGGTGAGAAACAAAGCCTGCCTCCCAAGCAGCCATCCCCCTGCCCTCATGCTAAAGCCAAAGTTCCTTTTTGTATGTGTACGTGCATAGGAGAAAGAGAGAGAGAGAGAGGAGTGTGTGTGTATACATACATGTATCTTTTTCTTCTTGTCAGTCAGTCTGGTTCACAGATCTGTCTTCCCAGGTGGAGTATCCCTGGTGGAACAGCTGCTTCAGGATCCTAAACTGTCCCAGAACAAGCAGGCCCTCGAGGGCCTGGGAGATCTGAAGCTGCTATTTGAGTATCTGACCTTGTTTGGCATTGCTGACAAGGTGAGTCAGGTTGGGATGGGAGCCTCAGCTGAGCTCTGGGGCTGAAGGCCGGCCCTTGAGCCTCGTCTGATACTGACCATGTTCTTGTCCCCCCAGATCTCCTTCGACCTGAGCCTTGCTCGAGGACTGGACTACTATACCGGCGTGATCTATGAGGCGGTGCTGCTACAGCCCCCAGCCCGAGCAGGGGAAGAACCCCTAGGTGTGGGCAGCGTGGCTGCTGGAGGGCGCTATGATGGGCTGGTGGGCATGTTTGATCCCAAAGGGCGCAAGGTGCCCTGTGTGGGGCTCAGCATTGGAGTAGAGAGGATCTTTTCCATCGTGGAGCAGAGGCTGGAGGTAGGACTTGGGGCTTGGTGGAGGAAATTCTGGGTAGCTGGTGGCACCTGAGCTATCTTCTTTGATCTCTAAGGAGGAAGTAGTACTGCACTGGTCAAGGAGCATCTTTGCAAAGAAAGGGAAAAGACAGCTGCTGTCCTTCAGATTCTCACCCTAATATAGGCCAGCTTCGTGGATCTTTAATCATTCTCTCTCCACAAAATCCTCTGGGTCCCTACTTTGCTCAGAGCTGTCAGAAATCCAGGCCAGTATATCTAAAGACCTGGATCTTTCTCATAATACAGAATACTTAATATTTTACTCCTCTGTGCTTGGACACTGTGCTTCATGCTTTTCGTGCACTGTCTAAAAAACTTCTTAAACAGCCTTCTGAGGGTAGTAGTAGTTTAGTCGCGAAGTCATGTCTGACTCTTGTGACCCTATGGAATGTGGCCTCCCAGGCTCCTCTGTCCATGGGATTCTCCAGGCAAGAATACTGGAATGGATTGCCATTTCCTTCTCCAGGAGATCTTCCCAACCCAGGAATCAAACCCGGGTCTCCTGCACTGCAGGCAGATTCTTTACCAACAGCTATGAGGGAAGCCCGAAGGTAGCTACTTTTATTATTTACGTTTTTCAGACAAGGAAACTGAAGATTATAGGTCAAATAATTTGCCAAAGGTTTAAGTGGCACAGTCAGAATATGAATGTAGGCAGTCTAACTCTAGTCTTGCTCCCAGTCACTCTGATACTGTCTCTAAGTGGGAAGCGTGTATCTGAAGCTCTGAGATCCTTCAGATGGCTATCTTGACTCTCCAGCACCTACAGTAATGTGAGGAAAGCCCTTCGTGGCCTCAGGCCCGCTTCTGTTGCTACTGTTCTTAGGTAACCTTCCCACTGCTCCCATCCTTTTCTTGAGGTCACTGTTTTCCAATTGAAGTTCCAATGGGCAGCTTATATTGTAAGAACAATAGAAATAGTTTTCCATAAAAAGAAACAGGCAGCAGCAGCATTCTTTCTCCCCTCCGTCCACACCCCTCCTATGGCTTTAGTGTAAGAGACAGTCTCTTGACTGTCAGTACTAGAACTGCTAGGGGTGATTGGATTACCTGTGTGAGTGCAGAATATCACTTTCTCATGACAGAGCCACAAGATAGTAGATGGAGATAAGCTTGTTCATAAACTGTACATAAGCTACCTTTGTGTGTGCTCAGTCACTCAGTTGTGCCTGACTCTTTGCGACCCCATGGACTGTAGCCCGCCAGACTCCACAGTCCATGGAATTTTCCAGGCAAGAATACTGGAGTGGGTTGCCATTTCCTTTAAAAGCTACCTTTACCCTCTATTATTTATTCTGGGAAGTCATATACATAAGCCACTCAGTTCATTTCTTATTCTTCTAAGAGCTAATTTTTGCCCAGTTGCTAGATGAGAAAAGACTAGCCTGCCCTGATGGACTTGGGGCCTGCTCTCAGAATACTGACAAGAGCCTGCTCTGTTTGCTCACTGAAGGTGTCGTAAAGGGTAGCTCAGCTCTTTCTTAACTCTTTTGTAGGCCTTGGAGGAGAAGGTACGGACCACAGAGACACAGGTACTTGTGGCATCTGCACAGAAGAAGCTGCTGGAAGAGAGACTGAAGCTCATCTCAGAGTTATGGGATGCTGGAATCAAGGTACAAGAGGCAAGCCCTTGGGTGGCAGCACATTTGGGAATGCTGAACACACATGAAATAAAAGCTTGTCCAGAGTGGCCCTGCCATTTCTATGATTTCTTGGGGTGAAGATCAGAGCAAGGGGCCCCAAGAAGGTTGTCCCTGAGGACTGCAGAAGCCAGCTTTTTTTCTTCCCTTGTCCCCTGCAGGCAGAACTGCTCTACAAAAAGAACCCCAAGTTACTGAATCAGCTGCAATACTGTGAGGAGACAGGCATCCCACTGGTGGCCATCATTGGTGAGCAAGAGCTCAAGGACGGGGTCATCAAGCTGCGCTCAGTGGCCAGCAGGGAAGAAGTAAGTAGGTGGGCAGGAAGGGGGAGGGACACGGAATGAATGCCATTTCTGGATGCGGCGGCCCATTCAAGACCTGGGCAAAAGCCTGGCATTCATATTAGCCCCCTAAAGGATTAAGGGGGTAACATGATACTATGCTTATGTTCTCCATCCCCACATACCCTGTGTCTCTCTGGCTTCCCCAGGAAGCACTGTCTCCCCTGATGTGTTTGATTGGGTTCCTGCTCCCAGCAGTGCCAGGCCTGATGACTAGAGGAGACATAGGCGCACAGCAGTGGAACACAAGATGCTCATACTACCTTGTCCTTCCTTCCTGGCCAGGTGGACATCCGAAGAGAAGACCTTGTGGATTATGCCATTTCTGGATGCGGCGGCCCATTCAAGACCTGGGCAAAAGCCTGGCATTCATATTAGCCCCCTAAAGGATTAAGGGGGTAACATGATACTATGCTTATGTTCTCCATCCCCACATACCCTGTGTCTCTCTGGCTTCCCCAGGAAGCACTGTCTCCCCTGATGTGTTTGATTGGGTTCCTGCTCCCAGCAGTGCCAGGCCTGATGACTAGAGGAGACATAGGCGCACAGCAGTGGAACACAAGATGCTCATACTACCTTGTCCTTCCTTCCTGGCCAGGTGGACATCCGAAAAGAAGACCTTGTGGAGGAAATCAAAAGGAGAACAAACCAGCCCCTTTGCATCTGCTGAGTTGAGCAAACTATCAGAAGAAAGTGGGACTGACACTATTTAAGGCTAAGACTCTGCATCCCTACTTCAACAGCTTTGCACATTTCTGTCCCAACAGGAAGACCTGAAAAGTGGTCAGAACAGAGACTTTTTAAATTTTTATTATGATTATTTTATTTGTAATCACAGACAAAAGTGGTCAGGTACTATACCATTTATCCATATGGCTCTGAGGGCTTAGTAGTCCTGTCTGTGTCCCTGGGCTACAGGGACCTGGCACAACATGGTCTCTTCTGCAGAGCCCTACAACCAGATGGAGGGAACGCTCCCCACAACCAGCCTTGGAAGGTCCAATAAAATGCCTCAACCACTGGAGCCTACCTGTGTCACTGCCGCCTAGCCCTGCCTTCCTGGTCAGAGTCTGGGTCTCCCACTGCGACCACTTCAGCAGTAGAAAATGGGGAGAGACACTTAACAGTAGCCCCCACGGGCTCTTCTGCAGGGTGGAGGGTATCCCGGACGTTCTCACCTGTATGTAGCCTCCATCCTGCCAGTCTGCAAGCCATTTTTGAAGAAGTGGAGCTGTCTGCAGATCCACTAGCTAGGGTCTCTAGCTTTCACCTGCTGGTGCGAGAGTGCGAGATTCGAGCCGCGCAAGTTCGGAGGCTACCCCACCCCCTTGGTGGGCGGGGCCGTGCTCAGAGCCAATGAGAGCTTGGGGGGAGGTGGGGTAGGGAAGCTTCCAGATAGGCAGATAGGGAGAAGGTTATAAAGCGGGTACGGGTGAGCCAGCTGGGAAGCCATGCAGTCCAAACGCGAATGTGAGGTAAGTGGTTGGCTGCTAGAGAATCCATGAACCCTGGGCATCACTGGTGAGACGGGGACGGACGCAGAAGTCCGCCATTCCAACCCACCCTTTTCCCCTCAGCTGTGGTGTGAGAGGGTGAATCCCGAAAATAAGGCGGCGTTGGAGGCGTGGGTCAGGGAGACGGGCATCCGGCTGGTGCAGGTGAACGGGCAGAGAAAGTATGGCGGGCCACCCCCAGGTAAGGTCTTCCCAGTCGTATGCCTGCTAGGGGGCTAAGCCAGCGTCTACGCCCCGACTCGCCGCGTTCAGGGGAGGGAGGGGCCTACCCCGAGGCTCCACTCGGAGTTTAGTCAGAAACCCCAAACTACCTGTTACACGCACCCCTTCCCAACCACCCGCCCCCTCGAGGAAGGGAGCAAGTCTAGTCTTAAGGTGCCAGTCCCATTGGTAATTCAGTCACTCGATTATCCGACGACCCGGAGGATTACGGGTGTTTTACCCATTTCACAAACGTGTGCACACGTACTCCCTCACGCGCTCGGTCCCTGGACCTCGACCCAGGAACTATCCGGTTGTATGACGGTGCCCTTCCCCACCCTCTTCTCCCAGGATGGGTGGGCAGCCCGCCGCCGGCCGGGTCGGAGGTGTTTATCGGGCGGCTGCCCCAGGACGTGTACGAGCACCAGCTGATTCCACTGTTCCAGCGCGTGGGCCGCCTCTACGAGTTTCGTCTGATGATGACCTTCAGCGGCCTGAACCGCGGCTTCGCTTACGCCCGCTACAGCTCGCGGCGCGGCGCCCAAGCCGCCATCGCCACGCTGCACAACCACCTGCTGCGGCCGTCCTGCCCGCTGCTCGTGTGCCGCAGCACCGAGAAGTGCGAGCTGAGCGTGGACGGGCTGCCGCCGGGCCTGAGCCACCGCGCGCTGCTCCGCGCGCTGCAGCCGCTGGGACCCGGCCTGCAGGAGGCGCTGCTGCTGCCCAGCCCCGGGCCGACGCCTGCACAGATCGCACTGCTCAAGTTCAGCTCGCACCGGGCCGCAGCCATGGCCAAAAAGGCCCTGGTGGAAGGTAGGACTGGAGACTGCGGGGCACCGCTGGTTGGGAGCAAACACTTTATGCCGGGCACTTAGCTCTACAGGTCAGCATAGTTCAACAAAGCGGGTTAAAGCTGCTAGAGCTTAGGGTCAAATTTGAGACAGACTTGACCTCACATTTTTTATATTTTCACTGGTCCTACCAGCTATCAGTGACCTAAACTTAACACTTTCCACGCATTATCTCCTGACTTAACCTTCCTCACCATAATGAAACAAAACATTGTCCCTCTTGAGATTGGAGACTGTTTTAAAAAAAATTGACTTGCCGGAGGCAATCAACTGAGCTTACGATTTACACGTTGTAGAACCTGCTTCCTGAGACTGAGAATAATTAAACAGCTTTTAGCACATTCTTTTGTTCTTGGCAGGTATTCATGGTAAAGTTTAGCTTTATGATGGTTATGAGGTAGGCAAAGCCTGCCATTAACCAGTACCCCAAGGGAACTTAGAAGATAGCAGTTATTAGGTAGGTCCCTTTGTAAATAAACACAGTGAAGCCTAGAGAAGTTAATTTAAGTTGCCTGGGGTCACAGGCTTCCCCGGTGGCTCAGTGGTGTAAGAATTCAGCTGCCAATGTGGGGGACACAAGAGACAGTAGTTTAACCCCTGGTTCAGCAAGATCCCCTGGAGGAGGAAATGACCACCACTCCAGTATTACCTGGGAAATTCCTTGGACAGAGGAGCCTGCTGGACTACAGTCGGTGGGGTTGCAAAGAACTAGACACAACCAAGGATGCACACTTGAGTAACACCACCAGGAAATGGGGAGGTTAGAGTTAAATGGGTTTATGTGACTTCAGGGGCTTCCCTGGTGGTTGAGACAGCAAAGAATCTGCCTGAAGTGCAGGAGACCAGGTTCAGTTCCTGAGTCAGGAAGATTCCCTGGAGAAGGAAATGGCAACCCACTCCAGCATCTTTGCCTGGAGAATTCTGTGGACAGAGAAGCCTGGTGGGCTACACTCCATGAGGTCACAAAGAGTTGGACAGGACGGACCAACTAACAGATTAAAAAGATTTGACTCCAAAGGACTCAGAGTGTCTGGGAGTTTGGGCCTGGGGCTTAGACCTATCCTGTTTCTGTCTTTTTCCTGCAGGGCAGTCCCACCTCTGTGGAGAACAGGTGGCCGTGGAGTGGCTTAAGCCAGAACTGAAGCAGCGACTCCGCCAACAGCTCATGGGTACCTCACTACAGTGCCTACAGCCAGAGGGCAGCCGATTAGCCCTGGCCAGGGACCAGGGACTCGAGTTCCAAGGGTCTCAGGTTGCCTTGCAGCTGCTGTGCCAGCGGATGAAGCTGGGCAGCCCAGTGTTCCTCACCAAGTGTTTGGGCACAAGCCTTGCTGGCTGGCACCGCTTCTGGTACCAGGTGGTGATCCCTGGGCATCCAGTGCCCTTCAGTGGCCTCATCTGGGTGTGCTGACCCCAGATGGGCAAGATGGGCATGAGGTGGCTAAGGATGCAGTATCTGCACGGCTGCTGGAGGCAATGAGTGAGTCTAGGGCCAGCCTCCTTTGGTCTACTGGTGCTGAGGCAGGAGATACCATGGTTCAGCAGTGACCTTATCCTTTCTACAGGCAGCCTTTGTCTGCACCCGGCCCAGCAGGCCTGGGCAGTCACTATCTGATCCCAAGGGGAGGAGCATAGACCCTGCCCTAAACCTGACATAGCCTCCCAGCTGGGGCAGGGCCCCAGAACACCTGGGGGCAGCTCAGGTTTGGCGAAGGTTGTGGTGAGGGAACTTCCCTTCTCCCATTCTGGGGTTTCATCTGACCCCAAGGTGTTCTGTGTCACGCACACATATATAAACACACACACCCTCTCTCCTCCTCCCAGTTTAGTATGAATCTTTGTTTATTTCCCTGTTTTGTCGTCTTTGTTGAAGTTTTTATTTGAGGGCTGGTGGAGCCAAAGGGTCAAACATCTGCCTTTGCCCCCACCACTTGGTGGTGTGGTTTTGTTGTATGTGTAGTTTTGAATTCTTCTATGCTGGTTGTATTTATATTAAACCCCTGGTTTGTGTATACCTGTGTCCGTGCCATCTTGCCCCAACTGTGGGCTTTGTCTTACACTGGCAGAGTGAGCACTTGCTACAAAGCCAGTATTTCCTCACAGCAATGTGCTGATCCTGAACATCTTGTGCTGCACAATAGGACATTTTCAGTTCCCAGCCTCTCTAGGGATCCAACCCAGAAAACAAGACTTTTGTCCACTGAGAACCCATTCTGAGGTTCAGCTCATCCCTTCAGTCACTGTCATCCTCACTCTCCTCCTCCTCCAGAGCTGCATCCTCTCCCTCTTCCCTCAGTCCTGCGAAGAAGTCATCAGTGCTCCAGGCCTTGCTGCTCAGTGCCCGAAGTGGTCCTCCCTTTTTCTTGCGTCGGCGGTAGTCATTCACCACCACAGCCCGCAGCTGGGCCATGTCCCAAAACTTGAGTCGCTGGTCATGGCCACTGCTGGCCAGGAAACGGCCGCAGTGGGAGAGAGCTAGCTTCTCTACAGGCTCCTCAGCATGCTGGCCCACACTGCCCACCACTCGGTTCGGCAGGATGTTGACAGCCCTGGGCAGAAAGAAAAGTGTTGGGTATGGGCTGGTTAGGTCTGCCCTTCCTATGACTTGAGGGCCATCTGGTTTCTCTCACCTGATGACTCCATCAGTAGAGCCAGCACACAGCAGACTCTCCGTCACTGGAACCATGCAATCAATGGACTCGGCTCTCAAGGCAAAGCGGTCACTTGTGGCCCCAAAGCCATCCCAGTTGAAGAGGTAGATGGTACCTTCACTGGAGCCACATGCCACCTTCTTCCCATACTGCAGGTAAACAGGGCAAAACAGGTTTGTGGAGCCACATCAGACCAAGTCCCTATTACACCCTATCCCACCCAACCCAGTTGTACTTTCATAAGTATGACAGAGGTGAGGTCTCCAGATTGGGGCTCAGAGAGCAACTCAAAGCGCCGTCGCTTGATGTTGAAGACACCGAGGCAGCCATCTCCGCTGTAGAAAGCAAAGCAGCAGGAATGGCTGGAGGTACTCACTGAGGGATGTGATACAGGAAAAGGGGTGGGACACAGCTTTGAGGCTGTACCTGGCTGTCAGCAGCAGCTTCTTGGCGGGATCCAGAGCCATGTCAGCAATGTACTCCTCATGCTGCCGCATATCCATTAAGGGGCCCTCCTTCCTTTGGTCCCAGAGGCGAATGCCACCTGTATCATCCCCAGTGGCCAGAACATTCTCATCCACCAGCAGCAGACTGTTAAGGGGGGCACTAGAGACATACAGAATTTCCAGGAGCACTTTTGTCCCAGTAGGGATGTACCAATCAATCCTTACCATTTATCTCAACACAAAATTGGCTTCCCCTTACCCGTGAGCCTTGGAAATGCGTCTTTCCAGTCGGCCCAGCTCCACATCTAGAAAATGGATGGCTTTGTCCTTGGAGACAGTAACAAGCTCTGTGGGGGTGGGCGGGGGGACACCCAGGTCATGGTACTGTTCATTGCTCCCTTCCCACCACCACATTGCTGGCAGCCTCCCCTAATACTCACTCTGCCCATCTTCAGAGAAGACAACGGCTCGGCAGGACTTGAGGTGGTGACCTGAGGACCAGAGCTCCTTGGTTTCTCCCTCTTGGCAGGAGTAGGAAAAGCTGGGGAGAACAGAAGAACAATGAATGACCCCAGACCTCATCTGGCAGTGTAGGACCAACTAGCCAACTTTCCATCTACCTAAGAGTTACTGATTGTACACCTCCAAGCCCAAGGAGCATACCATCACATTCTCCCATCTTCAATGAGCTTCAAATGTGAGACCTTTCTTCACTCAATGTATGTTTTGGGACCTCATCCCACCCCCATCCCTCCTCATCATTGAAAACCCAAGCCTGGGGAAAGATTAGTCTGAATCACTCTGGAAGTTCAAAACAACAGAAGAACAGGCCAGAGATTGGAAATGTAAAGATTAATAAAGAGAGACCTTATACTCCAGGTCTATGGGAGCTAAGTGTGAAAGTGTTAGTCACTTAGTCGGCTACCACCCCACAATCCCATGGACTGTAGCCTGCCAGGTTCCTCTGTCCATGGAGTTCTCCAGGCAAGAATACTGGAGTGGGTACCCATTCCCTTCTCTAGGATCTTTCTCACCCAGGGATCAAACCCAAGTCTCCTGCACTGCACGCATATTCTTCACAGTCTGAGCCACCATGGAAGCCCAGGGGAGCTAAGGGAAGCCACAATTAATTATAGCACATTATGACCACATGCTGAAATAGTGGTAGGATGAAAAGGGAGAGAGAACAGAGAGGTACCAGCCTGTAAGCTCAGCTTTGAGGCAAGTACCTGTCCAGAGATTATCCACAGTGCCTACCTCAGCAGATTTTCAAAAAAGGTCCAATAAATGTTCTGTCTCAGTGCCTAACATGAAAAAGCTGCTTAATATTCACAAACTGAATGATACCTTGGAAGGGAAGAGAGCCTTGGAAAGCTAACCACGTTGATGACACCTGAGTTGGATCATGAAGAATAAGTAGTTCACCTGGCAGAGAACAAGGGGCAGATACTAGAGACAGATGCTGATGTCCTTCCCAGGGCAGAAAAAAGGGATGAGACGAGTTCAAGTGGCAAGACCTGCAGCTGCTAAGTCACTTCAGTCGTGTCCGACTCTGTGTGACCCATAG
The DNA here is from genome assembly GCA_006408675.1 of Madoqua kirkii. NCBI lineage: Eukaryota > Metazoa > Chordata > Mammalia > Artiodactyla > Bovidae > Madoqua > Madoqua kirkii. The sequence continues at coordinate 13,963 of SJYC01100754.1, forward strand.
ACGGCAGCCCACTAGGCTCCTGTCCCTGGGATTCTCTAGGCAAGAACACTGGAGTGGGTTGCCATTTCCTTCTCCAATGCATGAAAGTGAAATCGCTCAGTCATGTCTGACTCTTAGTGACCCCATGGACTGCAGCCCACCAGGCTCCTCCGTCCCTAGGATTCTCCAGGCAAGAACACTGGAGTGAGTTGCCATTTCCTTCTCCAATGCATGAAAGTGAAAAGTAGAAAGTGAAGTTCCGTCCCTGGGATTCTCCAGGCAAGAACACTGGAGTGGGTTGCCATTTCCTTCTCCAATGCATGAAAGTGAAAAGTAGAAAGTGAAGTCACTCAGTCATGTCTGACTCTTTGTGACCCCATGGACTGCAGCCCACCAGGCTCCTCCGTCCCTAGGATTCTCCAGGCAAGAACACTGGAGTGAGTTGCCATTTCCTTCTCCAATGCATGAAAGTGAAAAGTAGAAAGTGAAGTCACTCAGTCATGTCTGACTCTTTGTGACCCCATGGACTGCAGCCCACCAGGCTCCTCCGTCCAAGGGATTTTCCAGGCAAGAGTACTGGAGAGGGTGCCATTGCCTTCTCCGAGTGGCAAGAGAGATATGGCTAATCTTGAAAGATAAGATGAACTGGGCTTAAAACAATCATGCAGGCCAAACAGAAGTCTGAATTGAATTCTTTGAGCAAAAGGAACCTCTCTGGAATGTTCATCAGTTAACTTCAAAGCCTCCAGAAGGCAGTGGCTGAGTGTAGGAAGAGGAGACAAACAGATGCCATGAGGGGTATGAAGAAAGGTGACTCCCAAGTACCTGACACTGTAAACATGGACAGAAATAGTAAACCTCTACAAAATAAGTATTGCTGTTTTTTTTTGTTTTTTTTTTTTCTGGCTGCACCAGCTTGTGAGATCTTAGTTCCCCAATCAGGAATCGAAACTTGGACCCTGGCAGTGGAAGCAGCAAGTCCTAACCACTGGACCACCAGGGAATTACCCATTGTTCCCATTTCCAAAGATTAAAAAAAAAAAAATTTAACTTGCCCAAGGACACTGTAGCTAATGAGGGGTTTGGGGTTTAAATCCATTAAGTAAATCTGATAGACCAACTTTCCTGGTTAGGGCCTTCAATGGTTTTTCACTGCTTCCAGCTTATATTTTTAATTCAAAAAGAAAACATGTATTGAGCACTCACCCTGGGCTAGAAGCAGCAGACATAATGAGAACTGAACAGACTACAGATTATACACTCCAGAACACTATTTCAAACTCTAGTCATGACCCATTAGTGAGTTGCAGTCAGCATTTTCTGTATGCCCACGATTACAATAGGATAAAATAAACCAGAAAATATCAAAGTGCACCACACACAACATAAAAGGTATTTTTACTGTGGGGCGAGGTCAAAAAAGTTAATTTTTTTTTTAGTGGAGAGGGTTCAAATCATTACACAAATTACACATCATTATGCAGTTTAGGAGGAAAAGGTATCTGGTGCCAAGGCTGCATCTAATAGGTAATCTAATTTAGTCTGCACCATCTTGGAAGAGTGAGGAGATGCTGAACTCTGGGACAACAGATGCAAGAGGGAAATTCCAGGCAGAAGGATAACATGTGCAAAGGAGCTGAGCCCTCAAGGTCCATATTTTAGAAGATAACAATGAATAAGCACAGAAAGCAAAAGAACTGAACAAGGGCCAGAAGGTCAAGGCCCTTAACCAGATTAAGGAATCTGAATCCTAAAAACAAAGGTAAACTATTTAAGGGTTTTAATCACGGAAGTGAAGGGGTCGGATCTGTGTTTTTAAAAAATCAGTTTAAATGGGCAAAAAGGTAAAGCAGGGGGCCCAGTTGGTCCTGTTTCAAAATCAATACATATTTCGGTGGGAAGTAAGTGTTCTGAAGGCCTACTTGTCCGGGCTCCGTCAGGGCATCCAGCCACTCTTTCAGTTCTTTTAAAAAGATTTGCGTGGTAACCTGCTTAAAGCCGAACGTTATTAAACGAACTGCACAAGACTTGAGTCTTGTAAACTTAATCTCCCTGTAACTTTTTTTCCTCATCCCAGCTCCATTCCTGAGGAGCTTCCAGGCTGAGCAGGCCCAGGCCCACCACATTCTTCAAGACCCCATCTCTGCCCCGAACTTACACAAACACGTCCCCGTCCACGTCCCCCGCTGCCAAAAGGTCGCGGGCCGGATGGAAGGCCAGCCCACTAGCCGGAGCCTCCAGGACGATATCTTCCGGAGTGTCCCGGATCCGGGCTGGGGCTTCCGTGGCGTCGGGATCCTCCTCGTCGCTCCCATCCTCCGCGGGCTTCTCCTCACACATGCGGTCCATGCACCAAAAGACCTGAGCCGCAAAGAAACCGAGAAGTGAACCCAAGAACCAGCTACACAGAAATAGGGATGGCCCAGGAAACCGATTCAGGATTGAAGGGCTGGACAGGAAGTGGCGTTTATGCGTTCTCCGTAACCCGGAAGAGGCGGAGCCGGACCCGCTGGTGGGTGGAAACGAACGGAGGAGCTCGGCCGCTTAAGCCCGGTAGTTCCATGCGTTGCAATGGAGAGTTGCTGGGCTGGCTATACAGCACAACCCTCAACCCCCTCCTTGGCCTCTTCACCTGGAGATGGGAACTGCGTTTTCCTGATCCAGGCTGACAGCCATAAGGAAGGCTAAGCCAGGAAGAACTGATGCTTTTGAATTGTGCTGGAGAAGACTTGAGAGTGCCTTGGACAGCAAGGATATCAAACCAGTCAGTCTTAAAGGAAATCAACCCTGAATATTCATTGGAAGAACTGTTGCTGAAGCTCCAATACTTTGGCCATCTAATGCGAAGAGTAGACTCTCTGGAAAAGACCCTGATACTGGGAAAGATTGAAGGCAACAGAAGAGGGCGACAGAATTGAGATGGTTAGGTAACATCACAGATTCAATGGACATGAATTTGAGCAAACATCAGGAGATAGTGAAAGACAGGGAAGCCTGGCGTGTTGCAGGCCATGGGGTCTCAGTCAGACACGACCTAGTGAAGGAACAACCACCCTCAAAAGGTAAGGATGACTGCCTGCCCTCAGGGGAGGAGAGGAGGACGCCAGTCATTCAGGGCTTGGTGAAAGACCAAGATGAGCCACGACCAGTTTGATCAGTAAGCAACAAAAGCCCACACTGCAAGAATTTGACTTGCAGGGGTTCCTGACAGCAGGCAGCCCATTCACACTTAAGCTGCAGCCACAGATGTATGCTGAACATCCTCATGACCAAAGCAACAGTGCCCCATCAGTTCCTACTGTTTGGCTGCAGACCCTCAGCAGGACTGGGCCAGCAGTGCTGAGCTGGCAAGGAGTTGCTGAAAAGGAAAAATTGGCACAACAGTTGACATTCTTATTACCAAAGATTCTGCAAAGATGAGAGCACTCTGTATTGTGGGACAGATAAAGCGGAGCATGGGCTCCTGTCTGAAGAGAATGTTCTCACATTGTAGTATAAGCCTTCTAAGACATCTTACATGCTGATACCTAGCTCTCTTAAGAAGAGGTGAAATAAGTGAGGTTAGAGACCTCAGCGAGGCTCCAACTCCCTTGTATGGTCTTGTGAGTCCTTGTTCCTCACGATGCAGCCACCTGATTACTTCCACAAGGCTTAGTGGTACTTGCAGAAACTTATTTTAAACTGGCAGTCAACCCCCAGGTCTGGATCTTAAGTGACCCTCTAGGTATCTTATCTGAGCCAGGTTGGTTTCTGTGACCTTTTCCCTAATTGTGACTGCTGCCAACAACCATGAAATCAGGGTATCACTTAATGTCTGAAATTAACCCATCTAGGTGTTGCAGACAGAGCCCAATTTCAGCCTCCTAGATGCCATGCACAAAGCTGGCTTCCTCAAAATACCCTTACTCTCTCAAGGTGAAAGTAACCAAAGGCAATGGCTAAGGTAGCCACCTAGCCCTTCTTGGATCTTGTACGCCCTCAGGTTGTACCTCTGGGCAGGCAGCGGCAGCTACGGACCAGCAAGAAATAAATTGTGACCTTTGTTGACAAGTACCAAAGTGCTGGCAGTTAAGCTGAAAAGAAGAAAAGGGTGGTGGAGTGAGCTAAAAAGGCCAGAAAGCACACCCCTAGGCCTTGACAAACTGTTCAGTATAGTGTGTTGAAGGGCACCAAACCCCTCTTATCTAGGACAGGGATTCCTCAAGTGAAGGATTCCTCATTTCCCCTCCAACCCCAAAAGCAGTGATTTCTGCTTGGAATTACTGAAGATCCCAGCAGGGCATAAATCTGTGAAAGGTTTTTTGTTCCCAGGAGTGTTTCTCATCAGGAGCCTCACCTAGAACCCAGTCGTGCACAACCTTGGGATCAGACTGGCAGCCCGTTGGGCTAACCCTAAGTCCGAGAGAACCTCTACCCTAAGACTAGGTCCCCAGATAAGTCTATTTAAGACCAATCATCTTTGTTTTTCTGTGCTATCAATGAGGGTCAATCGTCCCTCCTCCACTGGGTATCCTGGCTACTATATATATTGCTTAGGAATCTTATTAACAGAAGCACAGCTCAGCAAAGGACCGAGCTGACTTTTTCTATGTGATTTTTATACAATCAGTGGGATTAGTAGACTTCTTGGTGTACCTGGGGCCCTCAACATACATAACATAAGACAGCAAGTTAACCAACTTTAATGGGATCAAAACATTATACAATAAAATTTATATACATTCACAAACAAAAAAAATCTTTCAACTTTTTTGGAATTGTATAAAGCAAGCAGTGTGGAGTAAATCCTTGTGGAGATTATTCTTGGAGTTGGAACCAGAGATTTTAGTATTTTGGTCTTTTAACTTCAACTCTGCAATAGAAGGAGAAACGAACATAAGATCAATATACTAAGCAATTCTCACCAGTCCCAGAGGAAAAATAATGCTGCTCACCCATCAGCTTCCATTTTCTTCCTCTTTTCAATGATCTGCAAGAACAACAGTTATAGTTGATAGACTGCCATTCTAAGCTCACCTGAAACCCAAGGCTGACCTCTCTCCTACTTCCATGGCTCTCCAACCCCTTGCCTGGTTCCTGAATCTGTGGGCAAGTATGTCTTCCAGCTCAGGCCCTCCCACCCAGAACCAGTCCCACTTACCGCACTAATCTTTTTCCACTGGCGATCAAGCTCTGCTTTGTCATTGGTTTCCTTGAAGCGCCTGGTTTTCCGCCCTTCAGACATCTTGATGCCATACTGGAATGCAGCTCTGAAGGGAAAAAAGGGGAGTTGAGGGAAGGAGGCATCAGAGGTTACAGAGCAGTAGCAAGGTATTCCCAGAGGACCTATAAGCAGAGAACTGATTTTGTAATGTTTCAGCCAGACTACACCCTCTAACCACCCCCATCCCTCTCCTCACTCTTGGCTATATTTAGTACGAAGACTCACTTGGGCAAAGCCTCCTTGTTGTTCATATACTCGCTATATTCCTCCTGGGTGTCAAAGTCCCAGCGGCCTAAAGGACCTTTCTTGTTACCCTGTTGCAGGACAGAATGGGGGGGCAGGGAAGGAAGAGTTGTCAGTGGAAATCAATTTTAGCCCTTGATTAAAGCCAGGCTCTCCCATAATCCCAAGTTTTATCATTAATAAATCCTACCTTAATAAACAATAATAAGTATTTACTATGTACTTACTATGGGTTGGGAAGATCCAATGCAGAAGAGAAAGGCTACCTACTCTAGTATTCTAGCCTGGAGAATTCCATGGACTGTATAGTCCATGGGGTCCCAAAGAGTTGCACAACTGAGTGACTTTCACTTCACTCACTCCTATGGGCCAGGCATTATTCTGCACACTTAACATGTACCTTATTTAATTCTCTCAGAAACTGTTCTGAGAGAACTTAGAGTTCTCTCCATTTTCCTAATGAGGAAACTGAAGAATAAGCAGTAACATAATTTGACATGGCCACAACACTAATGCCTAGCAGAGCCAGGGTTAAGCAAGGCTCCAAAACTGAATTAAACCATTCTGTTAAGCACAAAAGTACAGAGAGAACAAGGAAAAAGATGACACTTCTTCGCCCTTCTTGGTGTTTGGTACTTTTGTTTAAGGCTTAGAGGAAATATCAATCCTGGCTATAATAAACTCAAGTTATTTTCCTTTTTCTCCTGCCAGTTATTTTCTAAAAAGTGAAATTCCTTCTGCCCTTTTCTACATGTGCACTAAAGGCCTGCTTACTGCCCAAGATGGAAGTCAAAGCCTGGCACTTTATAGAAAATAAAAAGAAACATATTCTTGGCCCTATCACATTTGACTTTGTAGTGACGCTTTAAAACAGTTAAGCTGCCCAAGACCCACAATGCCACTGCTCCTACTACTCTAGCTAACGGAAGATGAGCCTCAGGAAATGACAGATCTTTTGGGAGGAGGAAATGGGCTATGTGTTAAACAATAACTGCCCCCACCCATTCTTCCAGCTCCACACCTGGTCCATTTTGCTATAATCCACCTCCTCATCACTGTCCACAGCCATGTCATCCATCCTAAAAAGAAGCAACAGTTTAAAAGAGATGGTGGATTTCCAGACTCCTATGCTTCATTCAGAAACCTACCTACCAAGAGACTATTTGCCTAGGAATAGCCATCCCTCCTAGGCCTCCCACACAGAGCCTAACAAAATACTTTATCTAGTAAGAAGTACCCCTGGGTTCCAGCAAGTCAAATTTCCACATCACTGCTACTGCCCCCAACCTTGTTCTGCAATCATCCCAGTCTATCTTCTTCAATTGTGTCTCAGGACTGCTGTGATAGTCCACTGCTTAGGAATCCACCCACTAGTACAGGGGAACAGGTTCAATCCCTGATCTGCAAAGATTCTGCATGCTGGTGGGCAACTAAGTTTGCGTGTCCCAACTACTGAACCTGAGCTCCACAACAGGAAAAGCCAATGAAACTAGAGAGTAGCCCCTGCTTGTCGCAACTAGAAAAGACCCACACACAATAAAAAAGACCCAGCATAGCCAAAAATAAAATTAATTAAAAATAAATTAAAAGCTATGTGATGATTATTATTAAAAGAAAAACAAGGCTCACGTACGTGGCTGGATAGCACTCAGCATAGCTATTGGACATGCCAAAGAAATCTCCCAGCTGCTTCTTGTCCTCGGCTTCTTCAGCATATGCTACATTAAAGAAAATAATTCTACCAACAGCAGAAAAACTTCAAGCAGGAAGGGCCAAGGGCTAGAAGCCCCAACATGAAAACTCTTAAGAAGAGGGCTAGAATGTGAATGGGTCCTTTGAAAAAGGGGAAAATCATGACTTCATCCTTGTCAAAATCCAGCTCAAAAGGATAAGAGCAAGACACGTGAGGGTGGTGGAGGGGGGGGGGGGAGGTTATGGGGAAGCAGGTGGAGTTGGAATGAAAAGAGAACAGTTTGCTAGAACCCATGAACACACTGAAATAAAGGATATGATTCAGTGCCTTCCCAGCCGGCAGATCCAGCAAACTTTTCATTGATGGACTTGATCAACTCCTTGGCAGATCCGGGTCCTGAGCAAAAGAGAACTCTGTTCAGACTTTTAAATAAGGAATTTACAACCTCTTCCCTACAACACACTTCCCACCTGTGCTTTTTGTAAGAATATTTTTTCAAGCAACAGAATTCTTTTTTAACTAAAGAAGTTTTAATCAAATTTCAACTCAAAATGAGCTACTCTACTTGAGATGCAGTCGTGTGCCCAGAATATCCTTCGCTCAACCTGCCTCACATCCTCAGAACCCCACAGCTGGGAGAATTACATCAAACAAATATGGCCTACTATTGTGCAGGAAGACTGAATTCCACACTTATCTTCTATCTATCCCATAAAGCAAGGCATGGATCTTTCGAGAACCCAGAATAGGAAGTTTCCCAGTTCCGCCCTTGGCAGCTCTGAAATCTGAGTCAGACTCTCAGTCCAGAACAAAGCAGCACTGCCAGAGCCAACGCAAGATGCCACAGGTACAACTCACCTTTGTCAACATCCATGGGCTGAAAAGAAAACAGAAGCTGAAGTGAGTGTCACCAAAAAGGATGCCCACTCATCTCTCCTCCAAGTTTGAAACAATTTGCTACCCCACCCCTTGCCCACATTTCCAGGACAGATTAGTTGACCCAGTTGCTACTATGGAGCCATGAAGGACCTATACAACTCATGAGGGTTCTATACCTGGTTGGGCAGCCACAAAGATAGGCAGCCCCTCCATCTGGTGCCCGGGACTCCCACTCACCTCATCGTCCACTTTTGGCTTCTCAAAGTAGCTGTGCCTCTTCTTCTCTTCTTCTCGCTCTCGGTCCCGCTCTCGCTCTCGGTCTCGTTCTCGCTCCCGCTCTCTGTCACGGTCTCTGTCTCTCTCTCGATCACGCTCCCGTTCCCGGTATCTCTCCCGTTCCTTGTCTCGAGGAGTCTTGGTTGTGGAGGGCACATAATCCCCAATATCTTCAAATATACTAGGAAAACATAGATACCAAGCTGACAGAGTCACACATATTTCCATCTCCTCCAACCATTTTTCCAGATTCTCACACCAAGGCTTCCCCCAAATGCCAAAGACAGGAAACCCAGAAGACCTTCTTCCCTCAGATCAGGAGTCAGGGGCTAGGATACATACTTCATGTCGGCTTCCGGGGGTTTCTTCTCTTCCATTTTCCCTGTAACATAAAGAGAGTAAGGAAAACACTCCTGAGTTAATTTCCACCCAGCATCACCATGCTCCCAAGCTCTCAATACCCTTTTATACATCTTCTTTTTAAAAGATGGAACAACAAAAGCTATCCCTACTTCCCCTCCCCATGCCTCAAAACTGACCACTGCTTCCTGGGTGGGTCAAGCAGACAGAACCTAAATGTAACTATCCCCTTCCTAATGCTTCATTGCTCCCATTTTTCTCTGGTCCCCAGGAGCCTCCCAATGCTCTAGGAACAGAAGGCTCTCAGAGACCTTGGTTCCATCCTCAAATGCCCCTCAAAGGGTAAGGTTTCTCTCCCTAACCCTCCAGGTTACCTTTATCTTTCTTTTTGAGCTTCTTATTGCGGGTACCCTGCCTCAGATAGGAAAGGATCTGGGTGAGCTTGCTGATGACAATGTCATTTGTAGTCAGTGTGGTCTGGGCCTGAAAAATCCAAGAAGAATGTTATCCCACTGAGCAGGACTCTCCTCATTTATTCATTTACTTTAACAAACTGAAGAATGGGGTGAAAATTAACTAGGTGAAGACAGGGAGAGGAGGTGCTGTAAAAGGATATTCTGGACAGATGAAACAGCATACAAAGGCCTGGGTCAAAAGTAAATTTAGTACATTCAAGAAAGCCAGGATGATTGGAGAACAAACAGGGAAGCGTGGTAAAAACAGACTGCAAAGGCCAGAGTTACAGGGCCTCACAGGCCATGATAAAGACTCTGCTTTTTATCCTAACAGTAAGAAATCATCAAAAGCTTCTAAACCGTTATGAAACAAAATTCATGTTGTGGAATCATCACTCTAGCCATGTATAAAAATAATGGAAAAGAAGATGGAAAGACATGGGAAGTAGTAATGGCCATACAGTACAGGGTTTCTTTTTGAGGGTGATAAAAATGTTTTATGTTTTTTTTTTTTATGGCAATGTTTTAAAATTGATTTTGATGCCAGTTACACATTCACAGTACATTCTATGAATAAACTAAAAGCCACTGCATTGTACAATTTAAAGGGATGAATTGTATGGTATGTAAATTACATCTCAATAATAATAAAAGTAAATATAATACTGAAAGAGAAACAGAGTGGAAGTGTGGACACTAATTAGGAGCCTCTTTTAATAGTTTCAGCAAGAGATGATGGCTAAGAATGGAATGTTACTGTGTTACTGGCAGAGAGAAAAGTCAATGGATTCAATGGAGATTTGGGAGGTTAAAATGTGGACAGGACTTGGTTAAATGTGGTAGATGAGGCTCAGGGCAACATCAAGGCTGATTACCAGGTTCGAGGTTCACATGGCAGGCTCTTGGGACTTGGGTCACTCACCTCCATGGTGGGGCAATCAGCTTTACTGCGGATAAGAGTAGTGGGGATGTCTGTGTCGGCATACTCATCATCCAGGTCTACCACATAGGCCATGCGGCCTGGAAGAAACAGCTCATTCCGCTCATATGCTTTGCTCTTGAAGAGCATGCGGTAAACATTTCGGCCTACAAAAAGAGAAACAGCAGCAAATAGCCAATAAGAACTTCTACAACAACAGCTGCAGTTTACTTTTAGCTTGTAAGAATACCAAGTCTGATACCAAGGCTGAGAGTTAGGTGATTTACTACCACTTAAGTCACCTGACTATGCACTCCTAGAGCTACTAAGAGACAGAACAAAGAATGGGGACCCTGGCCATTTAACTAACTCCAAAGTCTGAGCTCTTATCCACCCTTCTTACACTGCCTTCTGAATACTGTGTGCCTAGCACTGTATTAGGCCCTGTGAGGAAGAAGCATGAAGTTTACACTAATACTGATGAAGATCTGAAGATGGGGAAAAATAGTACTACTACATGCCCAATGTGATAGGCATGCTACACATATTATTTCTCTTTGTCCTAATAATCTCATGAGGTATATTAACCCCATTTTGCAAGTGGACAGGCAGGAGCTGAGAAACTGTGTTGGCTGCACCCCATATCACATGCCTTGCATGATTTCACCACAGGATTCAAATGTAGGTTTCCAAATTCCGAGTTTTTAATCACCAACCATGCTACCTCCCTTAATGGATAAGCCCAAATCTGAGAGAGAGTCCAGCCTAACTGAAGGGACATTAGGGCGTTTGAGTGTGCTAAGTTGCTTCAGTCGTATCCGACTCTTTGCGACCTATACTATGGACAGTAGCCTCCCAGGCTCCTCTGTTCATGGGGTTTTCCAGGCAAGAATACTGGAGTGGGTTGCTACACCCTCCTCCAGGGAATCTTCCCGACCCAGGGATGGAAACTGCATTTCCTGGATCTCCGGCATTGGCAGGCAGGTTCTTTATCACTAGCGCCACCTGGGAAGCCCAGGGACATTAGTAATATATATGAAATACCTACCGGGGACATTAATAATATATCTTAAGTAAATAAGTCCACATCTGAGTTCTATTAAGAATAGTAGTGTGTGGGAGCTACCTGGTTTGGGGACAAAAAAAGAGATAAAAGTAGGCTGAGGGAGAAGAAAAGCCTATCCTGCCCAGAGCACTAAATTCTCTACAAGTCATCTGGAATGCACAGCACTAGTGCAGAAATTCTGTACTCACCCAAACGTGTTTTAAATTCAATTTTATTTTCAGGATCCTCATCTTTCCTGAAAAGGCAGAAAGAACATTCTTGCTAAATGTGTTCCTATGTTTGGCCCCACCTTTCTAAACTCTAAGCTCTCCCTGATGTTTACTTACTTAGTTTCCTTCTGGGGCTTTTCCATCATTTCTTCCTCCTCTTTCTCTTTGCTGGCAATTTCAGCTCGTACCTGACAGGAAAGCACTTAAGGTTTACCCATTTATTCACTTTACGTATCTTTACTAAACACCATTATACCACACTGTGCCAGGAACTAAGAATTCAACACTAAAGAAAACAATATAGTCCTTGCTTTAATGGAGCTTATAAAAAGAAATGTAGACAAATTAAACAATTAAACAACAAAATGTGATAACTGCTATAAATAAAACAGAAGAGCTATGCAAGTGTGCAGATGGCAGGAGGTGAGGAGGGGGAGACAACCATACTTAGGTGATAAGGGAAGGTTTGCTTCCCCAAGAAGATAAAACTGAGGCTGAGACTTGAAGGACAAATAGCAACTAGTCCTACAGAAGGGTGACCATTAGACCTTTTAGATGGTTTGAACCAAGGGCAGTCTCCCTCGTCACCCAAAAAGGCCCTTAAAAGAGCATTCAGCATGGCAGTATTACTCTCCACCTACCAACGAAGGCTCACCTTTTGAAGCAGAGCAAAATCCAAGCCTTTCACCAAATGGGTGTGTTCCATGTCACCACCCAAGAATTTAGACTCTTGGATCAACTGTCTTCTTTTCTCTGCAGCTGATTTGTCCCTGGAGAATGAAATAGACCACATAAGAACTAGCCTTTGAATAAATAAATTGAAAAATGAAGCCTAGAAAAAAATAATAACCATCCTTTGTGGGCGGGAAGCACCTCTTGAAATGGCTTGGTATGAGGAGACTTTCCAGAGCAAGGAAAATGTGAAGAATTCATAATGCCACTGTATGACTCTGCAATGCTGAGAATCATGCCCTGCCCCGCTCAGTACTCACGCCTCAGCAGTGGGGCCCACAGCCCTGTAGTTAGCCGTGGTGCTTATCAGTTCCGTTTCCTCATAATCTTTGTTCACGCCATCCCGCCGTTCCTTGGCACGGTCCCGGTACTTCTCTGCTAGTTCTCTCTCTCTCTCAATTTCTTGTTGGCGAAGCTTGGCATAATAACTGTGACCAGGGAAAGGCAGATGTGTGAGCCTCTGCCTGTTTCTTTATACCTTCATCCAACTCTCTATGCTGAAATCTCACATATGTCCTGACAGAACTGCTGGTCACCTCTTGTTTTTAGTATTTATTTGTCTGCACTAGGTCTTATTGTGACATGAGGGATCTTCGATCTTTGCTTGGGCATGTGGGATCTAGTTCCCTGACCAGGGATTGAACCCAGGCCCCCTGCATTGGGAGGGCGAAGTCTTAGCCACTGGACCACCAGGGAAGTCCCTGGCTACCTCTTGGCAGTCCTCAAAATTAGAGCTACAGCTTCTTCCAGCTCATAGATATGCTGTTCTAAAGCCACCTCAGTATACTCCATCTGTCACTTCAGAATCCTTCACTATCACCCAGCTCTATATCATTGAGTCTCTACAGGTATGAGACTTTTCCATATGGCAACCAGAAAGTCACCTGAATTTTTATCACCTTCCAAATTTCGCCTGAAAATAGGTCATTTCTTGCCAGTCATCCTCAAGAAGAGAGGAAAAAGTAAAGTTCGAGATCCAGGAAGCTTGGTGTCATATACATAATAGCAATAACAATGATGACGGTGGCAACCAAGATTGACTGGATGGTTACTATATGCCAGGAACTGGTACTAAGTGTTTACATGGACTGTCACAGTTGATCCTCACAACAACCTAATAAAAATTATCACTATCTTGATCTACCCATGAGAATATTGAAGATTAGAGATGGTGAGCAAAATGCCCAAGAATATCCAGCAAGAAACTGGTAAAGACGAGACTAAAAGGTGGCTCCAAAGCCCTAAACTGCCAAATAAACTGCCATTCTAAATGTCATTCCTCTCCACTATGAAAGCAGAGAACCTCAAGACAAGACAGGAAAACCTCAATCTCTTGGCTCCTAACTGGCCCCTATTCCTTACCCCCAAACACCATCCACCACAAAACCTAATACTCCACCACCTTCCTTTACCTTTTCTTTTTTCTCCTTCGTGCAGCTGGATCTTCATCCTCATTGTACTCTCTTGGCATCCTAGCAAAAAAAGAAATTCACGGATAGCAAAATATTGGCAAAGCCCCAGAAACACCAAGAATTCCCCTTGAGGATTAAAGAAAAGCCTAGAATACTGACCAAAGCAAAAACTGTCAGTTTTAATCAGGCAGAGATCCAGGTCACTATTTGTAGGTGAGTTGTTCTCAAATTTTAGAAAGCATCACAACCATCTGAAGGACTACTAAAATTATATATACCCAAACATCTGCCCTAGAATCTGAGTCTGTGGGGCTGGAATGGATCCAGAAATCTACTTATTTAAGCACCAGCAGCAACTCTAGTTGGTCCAACAAATGGTCCATGGAACATACTCTGAGAAAAACTGAGATCCCTAGAGCATCCCAGTCTTTCCTGGAGCTTCAATCTCAAGAGGGAGAAAATCAAAACTATGGACTTAAAAAAAAAAAAAAAGCTTTCAAGTTACTAAGACATCTAGTTCAATAAATTTTCCATAGGAAATAGTCAGAACACAGATTGGCTCAACCCAGAACTTACTCATGGTGACGTGACTTAGAGGGTGGTGCAGAGGTAGGTGCAGCTCTTGGGGTCATGAGAAGTTTCCTGAAGTCTTCATTAGTGAGTTTTGATCTAAAGGGCAAAAATTTTTACAAATTAGTACCTGATGAGAATTGGAAAAGGAATATGTAAAAAATATGGTTCACTTTACTAAAATCAGGGAAATACAAATTAAAACAAAGACATGCCCTTTTTAATACATCAGTGCTAATGACTAAAAAGTTTGATAAATCAAGAATGAGTGAGAATTTGGGAAGTAGATATTCTATCACCGACAGGAATATAAATCAGCATAGATAACTAGGAGGAAGATTTGCCAGTATCATTCTTAAAATTTAAATGTGTAATATCTTATGATGCAGCAACTCCATTCAACTGTATTTAACCTGGTCAATTACTGGCATTATGTGTATAAGACCTGTGAAAGAGATCTAATTACAGTTTTGAAAATAATAAAAACTTGGGAACAACCTAAACTCTCACTGGAGACTATTAATAAATAAACTGTGACAGTATTTCCCAAATGTGGAGAACATAGCACTGATGGTATAAGATGTAATTTTAACTGATACAGTGATCAAACTCAAGTAAGTTTCCTTTGAACTCTCTTCAGAGTAGGCCTCTTCCTTGGCCTGCTGAGCCCACTGTAGCAAAGAATCCTGCTAGGTCTCCCCAAAAATGACTCTTCAACACTACCAAAATACGAATTAAGACTATTGCAAAAGGGGATAGGGATCAAAATTCAACTCTGAATACAAGAGACAATAGGCAATTTATGGAAAATTACTCAGACATCAAAGTGGAAGATGAATTTGATTAGATTAGCAAGAGGAGTGACTGGATCTCATTGATTGATGGATGGATGGATGGTATTCTCCATACCCTAACAGAATTCTTTGCTAAAATTGGGTTCAGGAGACCTGGTAAAAAATATAAGCCCTGCAGAAGCCTGACTAGAATTTGGTCAAGAAGGGAGTCCTTCAGCAGAGGTGTGCATCCCTACTTTGGGGCTGACTACATTTCCACCTGGGGTCACTAGGACACAGCTATCCCATTCTATAGAGTTCTGAGGGTGGGATTTTGGAGTCTGAGCCCTGACCCTGATCCACCAGCATTTTAGAAACCTATGTGGGGGATGTACAGCCATCACAGCTGGTGGCACAGGGATGGGATCATTCTGTGTGTACTGTATGGCAGAGTCCAGCTCCAGCCACCTGGACACTTACTACATGAACCTCACATACCTCTTCCTGCCAGGCAGTTTGGGGACCCACGCTCACGCCTGGAGGGATATTGATGAGACAAGGCTTGAGCTAAGAGAAAGCCAAGGGACAGGCTGTGAGGGAAGATGAAGGCAGCGTATCTGGCCTGGGAGGAAGATGAAGTTGAGTATCACACTAAGGGTGAGGGTTGGTTTCTGTTGCTGCTGAGGCAGAACAAGAACCAAGTAGGACTGGCTACTAGTATACTTGACACCAACTAGTATGTAGGTAACAAGTAGGGTAGGAAAAACTTTCCCTCTACCCTCTTTTATCTATATATATATATTCTGTACCAGAGATCTGCAAATGAAACTGACAAAAGACAAACTTAAAAAAAAAGAAGTCCTTGTCACTGCCGTGAAAATAAGGACTAAGATATTGAGAAGAGAAGATCATCTGATGGCAAAATTATATACACACAATGTAACATCACTTAATTTTAATATTTTAACTCACAAGGCAATGATATATTTTACTGATATAAACGCATATGTATAAATGCATTTAAAGAGAGTAGCAAAAAAAGATATGTGTAAAAAAGGTAAAATGGCTACCTCTGAAAAAGGGAATGAAATTGGGAATGTTATCAAAGACAATACTGACTTCATTCTGATGTTTTAATTTTATACAAAAATTCCTAAATAACACAAAATTAAACATGAATTTTAAAAAATTCCCACTCACTCTGCCATTATTTCCCCTCTAACACTTTTATGCAGTTGGCCTGACTCAGTGAAAGTTCAGAGGTAACAGGGCAGGTGGTATGATTTCTGACCATTCTTCCTGACAAGACATTCAGAATTCTTTCACTATCATCACCACCACCACTTCCCTCATTCCCCAGCTCATTCCCATGGTTCTACATCAAAACACTCACTGGTGGAAGGAGTGAGGATCGTCCACATCGTGGCCATCTGGAGCCAAGGGATTGGAGAATGGCTCGCCTAAGAAAAGAATTGATATTAATTCAATAAATCTCTTTAGAGTCAGGTCCTGTGCAAAAGTTGAGAATTCAGTAGTGAACAATACAGATTTCTTTTCCCGTCAACTTGCTCACAATCTAGTGGAGAAAAAAGTCAAGAACAGTGACACTGACAATGCAACGTAAAAAATGCTAAAGCCAAAAATACAAGGCTTTACGGGAGAGCAGCTCCCGTAGGACGGGACCCCTAAAACCAGGCTGGAGGATCAGCCAAGAAATCCTGAACACTACATCTAAGAGACTACGCAAAAGATGACGTAACTGAAAACTAAGCGATAGGGGTTGGGGGAGGCTCACAGATAAATCTTATCTGTCGTGGGCTGGGACAAGAACAAGATTTAGGGACAATCTGGAATTTCCCAGCCTCGTTCGGGGCCCAACTGCTTCGCCAGGGTCCAAGCGTCACACTCCCGGCCCGGCTCCACTCCGCCCCACCCCCCACACATACAGCTTAAATTCTGAGGCCAAAATAACACGCCACATGTCCCGAGTCCCGCGGGGGAAAAAGGAGAGATGACCCGGGCCTTACTATCTCGCTCCGGCATTTCGTCCGCGGTGTTTCAACCCCAACAACGACCGAAAATCCGATAACAACACAACGCTACAGGAGCCTTCCCACAAAGCACCTCAGAAGACCACCCACAATTCCTTTCGGGCCCCAGCTTTTCCGCCTCGGCAGCAAGCGGAGAAATCAGCAAGAGTTGACTGGCAATGCTTTTTTGGCATTGGCTAAGCGTGACCCCGCCCCTTGCGTACGCCAACCTATCACGGGGCTGGAGCGTCCGAAGCTGATTTGATAGGATTACTTGGCCGGAAGATGTAGGATGGATGATTGAGTACTAGCCGAGATGGCGGCGGCTGCAGCGATTCGTGGAGTTCGAGGCAAATTGGGCCTTCGTGAAATTCGTATCCATTTGTGCCAGCGCTCGCCCGGCAGCCAGGGCGTCAGGTGAGGCGCGGCCCAGTGAGGCGGGTGGGCTTCCAGGCGCTAGGGTCATGACCTCGACCTCCCTGGTGTCTGGAGCGGCCTGTACCCACACCGCACGCGCGGCGCTCTCTCCTGCCCCGCAGAGACTTCATTGAGAAAAGCTATGTGGAGCTGAAGAAAGCGAATCCCGACCTGCCCATCCTAATTCGCGAGTGCTCGGATGTGCAGCCCAAGCTCTGGGCTCGCTACGGTGAGCGCGGGACGCAGGGAACCAGAGACCCCGGTGGGGGAACAAAGGTTCGAAAAGAGAAAAGGCCGCCCAAGGTCACACAGAAACCTGCACAGGGACTGGTACTCAGACTTCAGCTTTGCTGTTGATCTTGTTGCAAATAAGGAAATATACATTCGCAGAGTTACAGAGTGTTTGTATCCAAATAACAGGTGAACGCAGGCCCTGCCCTGCATGGCAATCGTTTTTGTAGTTCAGAACAGGCTTTAGTTATGGGAGAAGAGATGCTGGTCCAGTCCACCAATGTAGGTCCTTTCAAATTATCTATGGTTATTGCGGGTCCAGGTGGCATATGGGAATCGCAATAGTAAAACCCTAAAATAATGCTGTGATGGGCATTTTCTGCTAGGCCCTGTTTTTGTTTTTTTTTAATGTAAATTTAATTGGAGCTAATTACAATATTGTATTGGTTTTGCCTGTGTTGAGTGCGTTCCTGTCCAAATTTCTTGAATGTTAAGTATATGAGGGGTGGATTCCTTTTTCTCATCTTGTAGAGATTAGAACGGTGAATGAACAATTGTATGGAACATACCTAACGTTTTTCAGCTAAGATGCATAACACGGTTGAGCTTTTACATTTGTTCCCCAATCCCAGACTGCAGTAGCTGGCTCTTCAGGTTACAATTCAGGTAATCCTGTAGGTCTGAACTTCGATATCACCTTCTCTAAAAGACATTCCCTGACCAGTTATGTAACATTGCCTCTTTACCCTATTTCATTTTACCAAGTGTTTATTAACATACTACCTGTGTCATTTTACCACAATTTGAAAACTGCTCTCATGTTGCCTGAATATGAAGACACAATAAATATTCATACTTACTGAATAATTGGGTTTCCCTGGTGGCTCAGACGGTAAAGAGTCTGCCTGCAATGTGAGAGACCACAGTTCAATCCCTGGGTCGGGCAGACCCCCAGAGAAGGAAATGGCAACCCACCCCAGTATTCTTGCCTGGAAAATTTCATGGATGGAGGAGCCTGCCAGGCTACAGTCCATGGGGTCGCAGAGTCAGACACAACTAAACAACTTCACTTTCACTCACTGAATAATGGTATTTTTAATCACAGCTTTGCCTAGGAATGTCTGGGGGAAGGCAGGGAGTCACACCCAGGGCAGATTGGTTTTAACAGTGCAGCTAACTGCAGTTTGCCATGCACTAAAAGTTGTTTGCAGGAAAAAAATTTTTCTTCTGAAAGCTAGTAGACTAGAAGAGATGGACACACAAATAACTTTAGTTTATGAACTATAGGAGCCATTAAAAGGGCACAATTAAGAGGCAGGCCTATATAATACTCTGCTGACAATGATTAATACTCAGTGCTACCATGCCCCTTAAAACTTCCCTGAAACACTTTCCTTCCTATTATGACCACCCAGAATGAGCTAAAATTCTACTTAGACCTGGGCTCCGAGATATGTTAGAGACCCACTGGATAAATTCTAGGCATGTCAAATACATTTTGGTCGTATCTCTTTACTACCCTTCCTATCCTACCAAGAGTGTAAGTGGAAGACTACTTTGGTAGCCTGTATAGTGCAGAGTGAATAATTAATAATCTTTCTGTCTCCTCAGCATTTGGCCAAGAGAAGAATGTCTCTCTGAACAATTTCAGTGCTGATCAGGTAACTAGAGCCCTGGAGAATGTGCTAAGTAGCAAAGCCTGAAGTCTCCACTGAGGATTAAAAACAACAGCCCCAGAGTCTGGGCTCTGCTGGACTGAGTACAATGTGGAGAAATGTATTCTGTTCTGTATAAAGATTGTGCTGAAAATGCTATCTAAAGATGATGTGATTCGCATCCCACCAACTACCCCTTATTGTGCAACCATCTGAGGGAAAGCAGTTGAATATAAAAATAAAACTTATTTTATTCTGTCCTATCAAAAGCCATGAGCCACTGAATCCAAAAAAGGGAAAGAACAAGAAAAAAGGAGGTTCCAGGGACCTATATTAGGTACACCACACTGAGTTCCATCTGGGCCTCTTGCCTGGACAGTGCTGGGTGAAAGGGGAGGAGCTGGGATCCAGAGGTCTTGGCTTAGGCTTAGGTGTAAGAGCTGAGGGCATGATACCCTTATGGTTCTAAACCCCCAAAGGGGCCCTATAGGCCAGGACACTAGGGAGTACGGGAGATAAGGAGTGGAGTACAAGACTTTCAGAAGTCATGTCACCCATGAAGAGCTGTCTGCTGGAGAGCATGCACGCGATCCTGGAGCTGTGCCACCTCCTCATGCCTTTGTAAGGCCTGGAGCCCTGACTGCTGCAAGAATGCCTGGGCAGCCTGAGAGCAGGGAAGAAAGAGATTCAACACTGGGTCCCGGAGCTGCAGCACACAAACACCACAGCCTTGAGTTAGCCCACCTCTTCTTGGAAGAGTGTATTCCCAGCAAGAATACAGAAGTTTGGACCTAGAGCCCACCTAGGCTAGCCGGCCCAGAGAAACGACTAAAGACTGTAAGGAAGAGGGCCATGGTGGAACAGGGGGACTGGGGACTAAGGCCAGAAACCCACCCCTGGCTGATAGAGGAACAGCAGCTGCAGCAGCTCCAAACTCTGGCCTACTACTTCAGTGTCAGAGAGGGCCAGCGTGTCCAGCAAGGTGGGGAGCAGGAGCCCTGGCCATAGATGCTGACAGTAAGCGGGACCTTTCTCTGCAACGTTGCACAGAACTGTGAGCACCTGCCAAGAGAAACATGTACACAGTACCCACAATGAAACTCAGATTTTAATGATAGCTGGGATGGGGTGCTGACCACATGCCCAGTCAACATGCCAAGCGCTCTTAATATGCATATTCTGTAATCCCTTCAGGCACCCCTCTGGTAGGATTACTATTCCCAATTATAAGTGAGGAAACTGAAGCTTAAGGTGGTTAGCTGACATGCCAAAGGTTAATAACTAGTAAACTAGGAACGCACACCGATACTGCTCTGTGACTGATGGTCTGGCCCTGAAGGAATCCATACCACACCACCTGCCTGCTCAGCTCAGGGTACTTCTGAGGGCTCGGGTCTGCTCCCACTGTTTTACACTTAGGCCACCATATCTTGGACCCAAGGGACCCAAATACCTACCAGTACGCTCACCACATGAGACACTGACAACAAGTGCAAGAGGGGCTCAATCAGATCCAGGGAGATCAAGGAGGTACAGAAACTAGGACTGTTTGCTGAAAGGGAAAATGTCAGAGTGAAGTTCCTCCTACTCAGGCATGAAACCAACCCACTCCCAATCCTACCCACCTCGGCCCAGACGAAGAGGAAATATTCCCAGGAGCTAAAGGTCCAGGCCAAGGCAAATCGTGTGCTTACCAGTGAGGTTGTTAAGGAGCCAGAGGCCCTCAGGAAGCAGGCTGGGGTGTTTGTGGAAAAAGAACTGCAGAAGGATAAATAAGGCTGCCAGAACACGCTCATCTTGGAGATGCATTGGCCCTCCCCAAGTCTCTGCTGCTGCTCTGTCAGCAAGTTGCTTAGACACCGAACAACAGGGCATACCAGCTATAAAGACAAGTAGGGGTTCAGGTTTAAAGAGGAAGGGGCAACCTGCACGTGAGCTGGATCTGAATCAGAGTCACCCAGATATTGACCTGTCTACGTACCAGCTCCAGTCCTGCATCCTCAGTTCTCTGGACAGCCTCAGCCAAGTCCAACAGCAGCAGCCCCAGGGTGGTTAGAGCCCCCTGGGTGATGAGCAGGGCATTGTTGACCTGGCTGAGCAACAGGAAGCAAGCAGTCACTACTCAGTCAGTCCTACCTGAAGCTGGCAAACAGCTTAGGTCTGTGTGTTCCCCAGGCTCCAAGAAGAGAGGACCAGAGAACAAAGAGATTCATCCCCACAATTCCAGAAACTAAAGCCTGAGTGTCATGGAAGGAAGCCCCAGGGGAAGTCTGTGGCACTTTCCCAGTTGCCCTATTACCTGCAGATGATGTAGTGAAGGCACCAGGCAAACTCAATGGCTACCCCAAAGTTCAGCTTTGGGCCAGGTTGTAACAGTTGCAGTATGTGCTCAGGGAGAGTAGAGCCCAGGACCAAGCTGTCAGTAGAAGCAGAGCTATGAGTAGGAACCATGGAAGGCAAGATGTCAATCACTCTTCCCAAACCAGAACAGCAGGTAGGAAAGTGCCCAAAACCCAAAGTTCTTCCCAGTCAGGTGCATGGGGTTGAAATGTCCAATGCGTTGGAAATAAGACTCAAGCATCCAGGGGCTACACTACCGAGTAGGTCACACCTGCCTACACATGAGTTTTACTTACGGGATGATCTTCTCTGGAGCTTCCTTAGCCTGCAGAAGCTGGGACAAGGCATATCCAAGGGCTTCCAGCACAGTCAGGTGGGGAGACTAGAAGCAGAGTAGGGATCTGACTCTGGAACCTAGGCCATAAGATTTTCTAAGACTTTCAATCCCCTAGCACAGAGAAGAGGCTGGAGCTGCCTAACCAAAGCAGGTGGGGCGTGTAAGGAGATGGGTATTCCAGGAGGAAGAAAGGAGGTGGACACTCACCTGGATGCAAGCAGCCAAGGCCGGAACAATGCCCTGAGGTAGAAGCTGCCTTCTCACAGCCTCACTCTCCACAATCAGGTTACCCAGGGTATACAGACAAAGCTCCTGAGAGCAGAACGACAGAAGCACTGGACTTGGCCTACCTCAGGATCTCAGGCCGGGGATGGATTGG